>MU223633.1:1720169-1731826 GCA_018584345.1 Thuja plicata | reverse complement strand
TGCCCACTTCCTTTCACTCCTTTGTATTGGAGTCATGGTGGTTTTTTCATTGATCCAGGGGTTCTTTCATTCCGGGGGGGCTTTGGAGCCTCGACCCTCTCTCACGGGGGGGTTGGTAGCACGCATTGTACTAGTGGCTTTGAGAGAGTCTCTTGAAGTCATTATTTTTGTCTTTGCTTGCTTTTATATCTCTTTTTGGAGAGGATATTTTCCCACTGGGTTTTCTCCTTTGTCTCCGGTTTACAGAGATTTCCTTGTATTGGGTACCTGATCAGGCCTTGTTGCCGGGACCCGTTTCCTTCTTTCTTAGCTGTGCTAGGTTAGCTTACATCCTGAGCTTCGCTTAAGGGGGGGTGTTAGAGTAATCAGTTAGTTTACTTACTGTTTTTCGCTTAAGCTATCTCTTAGGTGCATATAATTAATACTTTATATTAATTATATTACGCAACCTAGCATTTCTGGTTTAGGGTTTGTTCACCTTTATAGGTTGAACTTTGTAATGTTTTTTCATAACTTAGAGAATAATATAGTGACTCTTCTTTTGAGCATCTCTGAGTTCTGCTTTTTCATTTTTGAGCTTCTACTTTGTATCAGGTCTTTTGCATGCAGGTGTATTTGGGTTCTGTGGATTTGCATGTTTCTCAAATCCTACAGTAAAGATAGTTGCTATCAAATAGTTTATTGGATTGTATATTTTCTATATATACTTCTATTTTGGACTGTAAGTCCTGAGGGTTGCTTTAACCTTCTTTAGGCATTGTGCCTAGGTAGTGAGCCCAGTGTTACTCTTGACTCCTAACAGGGTTTGTCCTTTAACATGGACTATGTACTGTAATGCATCAATAAGATCCTAACATGGTGAAATCTTTTAAAAGGGATACTATACTCTCAATACATTATTTGTGGGTGCTAATTCCCATCGGGGTTTTACCTTTAATAGGGTTGCCTCGACAATAAAGGATTGTGTTATTGTGTTGGCATTTACTCTGTTATCATTTGGATGAAAGTTTTGTTTATAAAATTTAATGTTGAATAATCTGTCTCACAACTGATTCTCCCCCCTCTCAGTTTTGATGTCTCCTATTATTCCTAACAATTGGTATCAAAGTTACTGGTCCTTAGAGATAAAGCTTAACAACTTGAGGTGGTCCTGAAGATGGCTTACTATAGGAAGGATACTCCAAAGTTTGATCCTGAAAACTTTGGCAGTTGGAAGAACATGATGAGAATACATTTTCTATGTTTGGGAATTGACTATTGGATGATAACAAAGAATAATGTATAGATGAAGGCTGAGGATGAACTAGATAAGGCTACTGATGATGAAAATAAGGTGTTCTCATACAACATGGTGGAAAGAGAATCATTGATTGGTGCGCTTTATGAAGGTGAATTTACAAAGGTTAAAGATTTGGATTCTGCACATGACATTTGGAAAATATTGGAAGCACTGTATGAAGGAAACAAGTTTACAAAGCAGGAAAAGTTGCAGAACTAGAAGACAAAGATGGAAAATTTGAAAATGAGAGATGATGATAATATTAGAGCATAATCACATAGAATTACTGAAGTTGTTATTGGCATCAAGAACTCTAGAGGCACTTACAATGAGGAAGAAGTGATTGCAAAAATTCTTAGGTCCCTAACACCTATATACAAAACCAAAGTGCAAGCTATAGAAGAGATCATACCTTTGAAACCAAACTTCAATAGAGAGATGTTGATTGGAAAATTAACTACCTTTGAGGCTGCAAACTAGGAGATTCTTTACCTAAAGTTGAGTTAGCATTCAAGGTGACTAAACATAAAAATAAAAAGACTTTATTAGGAATTGTGAGCACCAGTAGTAGTGACTTGAGAGAAGAGATTGATGAATATGTTGATGAATGGGAATAGATATATGAAGAAGAAAGAAAGTTAGATGAAATTGTGGCCCTGATCACTAGAATTGAAAAAAGAGGTAAGGGTAAGTTTGAAGGAAAGTTACATCTAAAATGTTTTTCATGCAATAAGACAGGTCATTTTTTATCTAGATGTCCTACAAGGGTTCCAAAGCCTAAATCTAAGTTTTATAAACCTAAGTATTCAAAGGATAAGGAATGTTATTATGCTAGTGAAGGTGTTTCTAATGATGATATTGATTATGATGAGATTAGATTTATTGCTATCAAGGATGAGAAACCTATACATGAAGAAAGAGCTTTAGTATCACGTGTGGAAAAGAAATCTAAATGGGTTATAGACAGTGGTTTTTCACACCATATGACTGGAGATAAAAATAATTTTGTTAAGCTGGATAAGTATGATGGTGGTGTTGTGAGGTTTGGTGGCATACTGACATTGTATTACTTGTTGATGGACTTAAGCATAATTTGTTGAGTGTTGGACAACTAGTGGACAAGGGTTATCAATTGAAATTCATTGATGGGAAATGTTCTATCAGAAGTAAGTCAAGAGACTTGATCCCATCTAAACTAAATCCAGAGGTAATGTATTTGAATTAAATACACCCGAGTCTTCTTATTTTGTTGTGAAGGTTGATGAGAGTTGGTTATGGCATAGAAGATTTTGTCATGTTAACTTTGATTGTCAAGGCAAGTACGACTAATATAGTTAGAGATCTACCAAAGAGTGTGAAACCATCTAACACCATGTGTAGAGAATGTGTAATGGGGAAGAAAACTAGAAGCAATTTTAAAAGAAAATATTACTTAGTGAAAGGAAAGTTGGATCTAGTGCATACAGATATTTGTGGTCCTACAAGAACAAGATCTTACTACGATGAAAGGTACTTTATAATTTTTGTTGATGACTTTCCTAGGATGATGTGGATTACATATCGGAGAGAGAAATTAGAGGTGTTTGACAAATTCAAAATATTCAAATCAAAAGTCAAGAATGAATCAAGCTTGAAGATAAAATGTTTGAGATTAGATAGAGGTGGTGATTTTACTTCAGATTTGTTCAATACCTACTGCAAAGAACATTGAATGTATAGACAGACATCTTCTCTGAGGAAACCACAATAGAATGGGATAGAAGAGCAAAGAAATAGAGCAATATTAGATGCTGCTAGAACTATGTTGCTGGAAGGAAATGTATCAGATGTTCATTGGAGAGAATTTTTTGGTACTATTGTGTATACTTTGAACAAAATTCATATCAGAGAAGGTACAAGTAAGACTCCTTATAAATTATGGTTTAATCATACTCCTACTGTGAAATATTTTAGAGTATTTGATAGTAAATGCTATATCAAAAGAGATGATGAGATAGGAAAGTTTGATGCTAGAAGTGATGAAGGGATCTTCCTTGGTTATTCCACTAAAAAAAAAGCCTATAAATGTTTCAATCTAAGATTGAGGAAGATGATTGAAAGTGCTAATGTGAGGATTGATGAAAAGTTCCAGATTCAAGAGAGAATGTATGACTATAGTCAGAATACAGAGATCAAGGAAGTTACTGCAGATCAAGAAGAACCTTTTGAGATTGATTGTGAGATCGAGGTATGTCAAGATGACACAAATGATCCTACTAAAATTCTTAAGACTCTGAGGTATGTTAATAAAAACAATCCTAAAGATCAAATTATTATATATGCTAATAGAGGAATGATGACAAGATTTAAATTAAGAGATGAAATTTTTTTGGTTTCTCAAGTTGAACTGAAATCTTCTAATGAGGCATGTAGAGATGAATCTTGGACTAAAGCTATACAAGAAGAAATAGAATAGATAAAGAAGAAAAACACTTGGGAATTGGCTCCAAGACCTAAAAACAAGAATGTTATAGGAACTAAGTGGGTTTTCAGAAACAAAATGGATGAATAAGGAACAATGGTAAGAAATAAAGCAAGACGGGTTTGTAAAGGCTACTCGCAACAAGAAGGCATAGACTTTGAATAAAAAATTTCTCTTGTTTCTATGTTGGAAGAAGTAAGATTATTTATTTCTTATGCTACACATAAAGACTTTAAGTTATATCAGATGGATGTGAAATCTACATTTTTGAATGGAGATCTAGAGGAAGAGGTATACATTGAGCAACCTGATGGATTTCCTTTAACAGAAGATGAAGACATGGTTTGTAAGTTGAAGAAAGCTTTGTATGCACTTAACCAAACACTAAGAGAATGGTATGCAAGACTAGACAAGTATCTACTTCATCTTGGCTTCAGAAAAGTAATGCAGACAACAATTTGTACTTAAGAACTAGTGAGATGGAATTCTAATCATAGAAGTTTTTGTTGATGATATCATTTTTGGAGGAAATAATGTAATGAGTAAAATATTCTCTAAAGAGATGAAAAATTAATTTGAAATGTCTATGATTGGTGAGACAAAATCTTTCCTTGGATTGCAAATTAATCAAAACAAGAGTGGTATTTCATTTCTTAGACCAAGCACCTTAAGGAAATGTTGAAGAAATTTGGAATGGAAGATTGTAAAACTTTTGGGAAACCCATGGTGATTGGTCACAAACTTACTAATAATGATGTGACTCGGAGTGTTTTTCAAAAAAAGTACAGATCAATTATTGGAGGCTTACAATAACTAACTCACACCAGACCAGATATTTAATGCAATTGGAATTTTGGCAAGATATCAAATAGATCCTAAAGAGACACACCTTGCTGTTGTGAAAAGATTTTCATATACTTGAAAGGAACCATAGAGTATGGATTATGGTATGAAAAAACATATGATTTTATCTTACATGCATATACTGATGCTAATTGGGCAGGTTGTGTGGATGAAAGAAAGAATACAAGTGGAGGAGCATTTTTCCTTGGAAAAAGGCTAGTTTCATGGTTAAGTAAGAATAAGGATTGTATAGCTCAGTCTACTACTGAATCTGAGTATGTTGTTGTTGCTATAAATTGTACACAGATTGTTTGGATGAAACAAATGTTGAAGGACATTGGAATATTTTTTGAAGAAGCATTGGTTATCCATTGTGATAACACTAGCATGGTGAACATTTCAAAGAATCTAGTAATGCATTCAAAGACTAAATATATTTCAATTAAGTATCATTTATTTAGGGAAAAGGTAGCAGAGAGGGAGATTAGATTGAAGTATGTCAGCATAAAGGAACATATAGCAGATATATTTACAAAACATTTTCCAAAAGATGCCTTTGAGTATCTTAGAGGTATCCTTGGGGTGTGATCCCCTCCTTACGAGAACTAAATTGATGCAGGAATGCATCAGTCTAGTGGCTCCATCCAGACATCCTCCCAAACTAACTAAGTGTCCAGTTCTGGACTTAGCCCAATTTTGCAGTAGAGATGTTTGACACTTAGCCATTTTCCAAGTGTTGTTTTTTGGCTTTTCGGCCTCCAAAATTCATAAATTTTGGGGTCTTCAAGGATCTATACTTAGCCATTTTTTTAGCCTTCTAATTTTTGGAGCAAACGTTGGGGTCCAAAATTTATGGGTCATTCTAACGTGAGGGAAATTTGCATGAAGGATTTGTTTTAGATCAAACTACCTGAAGGATTGGGTTAATTTTGGGTTAACTAAAGGAAATCAATCAGTTTCATGTGCATAGAGAATCTTGGATGAAGATTCCAAAGAGAACTCTAAGTTTTAGATGAAGACTTCAGTACAAAATGGTGGAGCTCCAGTTCTAATTTCTTGTTTCTTGGGTGGTTCTGGCCCTAATTTCTTGCATAAATGAGATGTAAAAGGATTAAAAATCCATGCAAAATTGTTAATTATTAGCTAGGAGTAGTTTTTCTTAAGTAATCTCTAGTTTTAGCTTTGTTTAGCTATTTTGGTATAATTAGAACCCTAGTTTCAGGGTTCCGAGTTTTGTAGATTGAAGGATTATATATTGCATTAGAACAATCTAAACTGGTTGGATATTTTAAGAAATAAAGATACACATAGTTGGTTCTTTATTCATGATATGATTTCTTCTACTATTTATGCACAATTGATGAATGTGTGTTGATGCTTGTTCATCTATTTTAGAGAGCCAATTGCGTTTATTATGTATGGATTTGTGATCAATTAAATTGCAGTTTGTTGTTGTTAATTATGTTAATGACAATTATTCAATTATGTATTGTCATTGATGTTTACACAAATATAGTGATGTTTACACAAATGTCTAATCCTATCCGAGCACAGTCAGTTCATGCAAAGTACTCTCAGGCATTGAAGAGGACCAAAGTGATTTTCAATTCTAATCGAGTTCAATCGGGCATTATGATGTTGGTCGAGCATTTTAAGGATTTTAGTGTTGACCAAGTTGAACAGTCAGTGTCAGCCGACTAATAGTAGTTTATATTTTATGGATAATTAGTTATATGCAGCTGATAGACATGAGTTTTATTATTTATTTGGAAGGATATTAAGGCCGAATGGATAAGGCTTATCATATATATAAGGTCAAGTTTGGATTGAATATTTTGAAAGTGTAAAAAGAAAGATATGTTCATGACATGAAGAGTGAAGGAGAAATCTAATGTGATTCTGATTGAGGACAGAACACAAAGAACTACAACAGAATATACGATCAAGTGAGGATCAAGTAATTAATCTAGAACAGAGATCTGAATCAGCAAAGATAGTTGCTTATCAAAACAGGTAAATCTATTACTACTTTCTAACAATTGTAGCAGTGATCAAAATCTCTTAACAAAGTAGACTTAATAGTCTTTTGAACATCCTCTCACAAGGTGACATTTCTGCATTGAAGTGTTTGAAGACCTCTCAGAAGGCCACTTCTTACAGGGTGATTAAATCCTCTAACAGGGTCACACCTAACAATCTTTTATTGTAACCTTTAATAGGGTTGCCTCCTAACATGGCTCACTTTAGAAGATTGAAAAATAGTGACTAGTTACAATTGGTAGGTTTTCCCATATTGGGTTTCCACATTAAATCTTGGTGTTATTTGTGTAAATTTAATTTGCTTTATGTTTTATGTTTTTGAAATTAATTACTAAAGGATAATAATAGTTAATATCTTAAGATTTTCTATGTTAACCGAGTGACGGTAGAATATCTGTGTTAACCAAGCAACAGTGACAAATTTGTTTAAGACATCTAAGGGACTTGGATTTGTTTTTTTGGTAACTAATTCACCCCTCCCCTCTCATTTACTCAACTCATTTCTAACAATTGGTATCAGAGCTTAAAGTGCTTAGACGAAAGGTTTCAAGGCCTAAGCTAAAGATCATAGATGTCTTATAGAAGGGAGATCTTGAAGCTTAACAAAGATAATTTTGTTGCATGGAAAGATTTGATGAGGCTACATCTATCTACCATTAAATATACTGGTTTGTAATTCTTGGACCATAGGTATGTGGAACCATCGAGACCTTTGACTTTGGATCAGATGATAGACATGAAGCATCATAACATAATGATTATTGATATAGCCTCTACACTCAGCTATTCCAAATTTGATGAAGTCAGGGACTTCCCTACTGCCTTTGCTATGTGGAACAAACTACATGATATTCATGGAGGATATGTCAATGTAAAGAGAGCCAAAGAAGAAAGGCTCTGAGGTCAATTTGATCAAATGAAAATGAAAGGAGAGGACATTACAAAATATAGTGAAATAATCAAGAAAAGTGTCAGTACCATCAGAAATACTGGTGGAGTAATTAAAGACACAATAGTGGTTAGTAAGGTATTGAGAAATTTAATTCTTATCTATGCAATTAGAGTTTCAACTATTCAAGAGATGAGATACAGTAATAGTATAACTCTAGATGGATTTATTGGAAGACTTATGGCCTTTGAGTTATATAACTTTGACAATTACTCTCCTAATCTTAGCAATCTTGAGTCTGCATTCAAAGACAAACTAAACCTTGGAAAGATAAAAGGAAAAAAAATTGACATTGACAATGATGATGAATCTAATGATGAAGATCTGGAAATCATTGAAGCATTACTTGCAAGGAGAGATGTAAAAGGAAAAGGATAGTACAAAGGAAGAATACCATTAATTTTCTTTTCATGTGATGAAGTTGGTCACATTGCTGCTAAGTGTCCAAACAAGGAAGACAAAGGTGAGAAAAAGTTCAACAAGTACAAAGGCAAGAAAGATTTCAAAAGATACAAAGAAAAAGGTAAGAAATCTTGTTACATTGCCAAAGATTCTGATAGTGATGAAGATGAAAATGAAATGGTTTATATTTCTATTAAGGATGCATCACATAATGAAGATAATGAAAAGACAACACTATATTCTCATATTAGAAAGAATGACACTTGGATAATTGATAGTGGTTGTTCTCACCACATGACTAGTGATAAAACCAAATTTGAACATCTTGAGCACTATGATGGTGGGAGTGTCAGTTTTGGGAATGATGAACCCTTCTATGTGAAAAGTAAAGGTTGTATTGCTTTAACAGAAGGAATCAAATGTGATAATTCTTATTGGGTTGAAGGACTAAGGCACAATCTACTAAGTGTGGCATAGCTGAATAACATTGGTTTCAAGGTAGAATTCATGATTGTTAAGGCCAAGCTCTTGGATGGTAAGGGAAACCTAGTTGGAACTGGGAGACAAACAAAATGTAATCTATTTTATCTTGATCTGAATGAAATTTCATGTTTTATTGCACAAGTAGAAGAAAGATGGTTATGGCATAAAAGGTTATGTCATGTGAACTTTGATAACCTAGTTAACATAAGTAAGAACAAAAGAGTAAGAGGAATTCCTATTCTGAAGAAACCTAAATTGGCAATATGTAAACAATGTCAAATTGGGAAGATGGGAAAAACTAGCTTCAAGAGAAAGAATTACAATACTAATTTTTTTTTGGAATTGCTACATATTGATTTATGTGGACCAATTGGAACAACAAGTTACACAGGTGAGAAGTATTTCATTCTATTTTTTGATGATCATTCTAGAATGATGATTGTTATGTTTCTCATAGAAAAATCACAAGCCTTTTAGAAATTCAAATGGTACCTAGCCAAAGTTGAAAAAGAAACAGTAAAGAAACTTAAATGCTTATGATCTGACAGAGGAGGAGAATTCATTTATAATGAATTCAATGAAATCTGAAATGAAAGAGGAATCAAAAGACAAGTATCTACCCCTGGTACTCCACAGAAGAATGGTATAGAAAAAAGAAGGAACAGATCCATTATGGATTGTGCAAGAACCTTAATGATTGAAAAGAATGTTGCTACCAAATACTGGAAGGAAGCCATCAACACTGCAATTCACACCTTGAACCAAGTTCAACTGAAGAAAGGTACTGAGAAGACACCTTTTGAATTATGGTATGGCTATAAACCTAATTTTCATTATTTCAAAGTATTTGGAAGTAAATGTTACATCTTGAAGGAAGCAAGAAATGGAAAATTTGATGTAAAAGGTGATGAAGGTATATTCCTAGGATACTCCTGTAAAAGCAAAGAAATAAACATTGCACTAAATAGCCTTAGGATTACAGAAAATTTGTATATTATGAACCTGATACTATACCTAAGACACAAGCAATGGTGATTGGACATCATCCATGTCAACCATTGAATTCATCTGCACAAACTCAAACAGTTCAACCTGAGTTGCAACCTGTGCAACCTAAGCTACTGGTAGAGGAAACCTAGTTGTAGACTAAAGAAAACAAGTCATAGATAGAGGGAACTAAGTCACAGATAGAGGCACATGAGTCTTAGACAGAGGCACCTGAGTCTCAAACAGTGGAACCTGAGTATCAGAAAGAAGAACAAAACCATAAATTTTGAGCATGGTGAACCCAGTGGAACAAGCCCAAAATCAAGAAGGAAGGATCCTGTACTTTCTAAATATTTCATAAGGCATCATGCACCTGAACAAATAATTGGAGATCAGACAAAAGGTGTAATGACAAGGAAAAAAATTAAAGGTACATGTTTTCTTAGTGAAATTAAACCTAGAACTATTAAAGATGCATTGAATGATGAAAGCTAGATTGAAGCAATGAATGAAGAAATTGAGTAGATAGAAAAGAACAAAACCTAGACTCTTGTACCTAGACCAAAAGATAAAAATGTGATTGGTACTAAGTGGGTTTTCAGAAATAAGATGAATGAAAAAGGAGAAGTTTCTAGAAACAAGGCAAGATTAGTATGTAAAGGATATGCTCAAGAAGAGGGTATTGATTATGGAGAAACTTTTTCTCTTGTTGCAAGAATTGAAGGAGTCAGAACTTTTCTAGAATATGCTGCACACAAAGGATACAAGGTATATCAAATGGATGTAAAATCTGCATTCCTGAATGAAATTCTTGAAGAAGAAGTCTATATTGAGCAACCTGAAGGTTTTGTAGATCCTAACAAAAGGAATATGGTTTGCAAATTACACAAAGCATTATATGGACTGAAGCAAGCTCCTAAATCTTGGTATGAAAGATTGCATGGTTACTTGATAAGCATTGGATTTCAGAGAACTCATGACAATAGTAGCTTGTATATCAAAGAAGGACCTTAGAACAAGATACTATTAGCAAAAATATTTGTTGATGATATATTTTTTACTGGATATGATGACTTATGCAAAGCATTCTCCAAAGCTATGGGTAAGGATTTTAAATGTCTATGTTTGGTGAAATCAAATTTTTTGTTGGATTACAAGTCTATCGGATGAAGGATGGTATCTACATTACCCAGTCTAAATACATCAAAGAGATACTAAAGAAATTTGGGATGGAAGACTCCAGACTAGTTGGAACACCTTTGCCTACTAGACATAAGTTGTCTAAGGATGATGATTCAAAGGAAGTAAACCAGACTACCTACAGATCCATGATTGGTAAAATTCAATATGTTTCTCACACCAGACCTGATATTGCATTAGTAGTTGGTATTTTTTCAAGGTTCTCAGCTAATTCTAGGGAGAATCATTTGATGGCTATCAAAAGGATTCTAACATATCTTAAGGGTATTGAAGATTATGGATTATGGTATAAGAAAGGAGGAAACTCTGATTTGAAGACTTTTATTGATGCTGTTTGGGATAGAAGTGTTGATGACAGAAAGAGCACAAGTGGTGGAGCATCATTTATTGGAAAGAGGTTAGTCTCCTAGATAAGCAAGAAATAGAACTGCATTTCTCAATCTACATTATAAGCAGAGTATGTTGTTTTAGCAGTAAATTATTCAAATATCATATGGTTCAAACAACTATTGTCAGGTATGAAGGTGGAAATCATAGAATTAATTATTATCTACTGTGACAACACCACTGCTATTAATATCTCAAAGAACCCTATGATGCATACTAAGACTAAACATATTGCAATAAAGTATCATTTCTTGAGAGAATTGGTTTAGGACAAGGAAGTAAGATTGGAATATGTGAATACTAAAGAACAAATTGTAGACATATTCACAAAACCATTACCTAAGGATGCATTTTTGTATCTGTTATCCTAATTTGTAGTATGCATCAAGATGATCATAAAAAAGAAAAAAGATAGCATTTTTACAAAAGTCCTATTAATATTATCCTTTAGGTATTATTAATAATCATTTTTGTAATTACATTCATAACAGAAAATGTAATTTTTGTACTCTAAGAATTGATCATATTCCCAAAAGTTTCAAATTACAATTTGATCAATTACATTGTGCATTCAAACTGAATGTATTATACAAATGTTGCTTCATCTTTCTTTTTATGTCAACAAT
>MU223633.1:1690185-1716854 GCA_018584345.1 Thuja plicata | reverse complement strand
TAAGGCCGACTACCCTTAGCATTTAATTATTTTTCACTTTTATTACAAAAGGGTCAGCTTTAAATATTTACAAAACATGAGATTAGGTAGCCCAACTTCCGGAAGCCATAACTTTTGAACCATAGCTTCGATTGGCTATTATAACCACTTTCCAGAAAGGGGAGATCGCGATCTACAGTGCATGACTCGCAAAGCACTAGTTAGCCAGGGGTTTGACCTCGATCTAGAGCCTCTAAGGTCCTAAAAATTGAGCTCAAAGGTTTTGCACCCTAAAATCTCAATAGTAAATCCTTATAACTTCGCCAATACAGATGATCTGGCAATGAAATTCAATGGGCATTCTTATATGACTAAGATGAACCTTCACCTGGAAAATTAGAACATTCTGAGTTCAAACGACCAACTTACTAAAAATAGTAAGTTTCCAAAAATAGCAACTTTGTATAAAATAACCCTTATTGAATAGAAAAACACATATTTTTGGGTGATGCAAGATTGCCCTTACACCCAGGATGCTCCTGCATCAGAAAGCTTCAAACTGTCCATTCCAACTGGTGGTGATCAAATCAGCTCCAGACTATGTGGGTTACTAAAACACAGCAACATCAACTACACTAGTATGTTTTCGGTCGAGTTAAAGATGGATGGTGTGCTGAGTTGATAAGGGTTCTAACTCTTAATTGGGTTTTTGAATAAATAGTGCTAAAATTCAAATGTCATGTATTCGAAAAGATGTAATTACTATGTTGGTAATTAGTGGTATAGTTTTGGAAGATTGAAACTTAGGGATTGGTTTAGATATTGTTTAAACCCTATAGTTGTGGAGAGGGTTTTTGGAGGGAAAGACTATTTGAATAAGCCATGTTGGCTATTTAGGGGAGTTTTTTCTTTATTGTAGGGAGAGTCAAATTTAGGGGAGAATTAGCTTTAGTGAATTTGGAATTCCTATTGCTGTGGATCCATTTTTTTTGTATTCCATTGTAAGTGCATGTGTAATTTCATTTTGTGCAAGAGGATTTCATCATTCCTTGCCATTATTATGGAATTCATGTATGTAGATTTTACACAGATTTTTGAGAAGAATACAATTGCCTCACTTTTCCATACTTCTTATTGTGGTCATTACTCATAGTTCCTTTTCAATTTTCTGCATATAAGAGTAATAATTTTGCAATATATTTTAGTGAATTACATTAATTCATATTTTATATTACAAAAATTTAAGCCTTTTGTGGAAAGTGCATGTCGTTAATGGAAGAAGTATTTCTCATGGTCAAAACCCTAGTTATCACCTTTCAATTAACCTATGTATTGAGCAGTGAATGATAGTCTAAGATCCATCAAAGTATGATAAGTATATGTCAGTTTGAAGCTTCAAAAAAAGTTTGAATATCCTTGGTGTATCACCTTTCTTTTATGCATGTTTAGTTACAAATCCCTTTCTCCTTTTTGTCAAATTCAATTTTCAATCAGGAAGTGATATACCATATTTTATAGGGACCAGCCTAGAATATGGAGATTCCTCTTCATTCATAGTCCACCCACAGCTAGGAGAGGTTTCCATTGTTAGGATGGAATTGTCATGTAGCCCTAATGCCTGAGTTAGGGTGACAATTCTAAAACTGAACAGTATATTAGAGGAAAGATAGGGGTAATTCCCCTAACCGAGGCTCACTAAAACACTTTTTTAGTGATGCATCAACTGAGCTACATAATAGACTTAACATGTTGATGCAGATATTTAGAGCTTATTGCATATGAATCAGTGTAGACAGGTACATTACAACTTCATTGGATATGTCAGTTGGTGTCTTTAGAATTGGTTTTCAAAGAGGGAGAGATTACTAATGTCATAAATATTACTAATGGAGAGATTGATGACAAAGGGATAACTTTATCAAAAATAGAGATTAATGTAAGAGGGAGAAATCTGTATTTCAGTGATTGTGAAGATAGAGTGAGTTTTTTGGATGAAAATCAGAATGAAGCTAAGGACATAAATAAAATTTGATGAGAATCAAAATAAAGCTAAGGAAATTAATAAAAATTTCATTCTTATGTCTACCGCTCTATAATTCTTTGTATTATGACATGTTGTGTTGCCATCAATGCCAAAGAGGGAGATTGTTGATGACAATTATTCAATTGTGTATTGTCATTGATGTTTACACAAATGTAGTGATATTTACATATGTCTAATCCTATCTGAGCACAGTCAGTTCATGCAAAGTAATCTCGGGCATTGACGAGGACCAAAGTGATTTTCAGTTCTAACCAAGTTCACTTGGGCATTACAGTATTGGTCGGGCATTGAAGGATTTCAGTGTTGACTGAGTTGAGAAGTTAGTGTCAGCCGACTAACAGTAGTTTATATTTTATGGATAATTGGTTATATGAAACTGACAAACATGAGTTTTATTATTTATTTGGAAGGATATTAAGGTCGACTGGACAAGTCTTATCATATATGTATAAGGTCAAGTTTGGATTGAACATTGTGAAAGTGTAAAAAGAAAGATATGTTCTTGACATGAAGAGTGAAGGAAAAATTAGATGGGATTATAATTAAGGAAAAAACATAGAGAACTACAACAGAATATCCGATCAAGTGAGGATCAAGTAATTAATCCATAACAAAGATATGAATTAGCAAAGACAGTTGTTTATCAAAATAGGTCAATCCATTTTTACTTTCTAACAATTGCAGCAGTGATCAAAATATCTTAATAGAGTAGACTTAATAGTCTTTTGTAAATCCTCTCACAAGGTGACATTTCTACATCGAAGTGTTTGAAGACCTCTCACAAGGCCACTCCTTATAGGGTGATTAAATCCTCTAATAGGGTCACACCTAATAGTGTGTTATTGTAACCTTTAACAAGGTTAGCTCCTAACAAGGCTCACTTCAGAAGAGTGAAAGACAATGACTAGTTGCAATTGGTGGTTTTCCCATATTGGGTTTCCACGTTAAATCTTGGTGTTATCTATGTACAATTAATTTTCTTTATGGTTTATGTTTCTGCAATTAATTACTAAAGGATAATCACAATTAATATCTTAAGATTTGCTATGTTAACCGAGTGACAGTAGAATAGCTGTGTTAACCAAGCAACAATGAAAAATTTGTTTAATACATCTAAGGGGCTTGGATTTTTTTTATGTGGTAACTCATTCACCCCTCCCCTCTTAGTTACTCAACTCATTTCCATCAAATTCATCTTGGTGTGATGATTGAGTGGGGAAAGTAGTTCTATTGACTTAAAGATAAATTTGTCTTGTGTGTGCAAGCATCTTTGTAGCTTCATGATCTGATAGATTTTGGAAAATTTTGCATTGGGGTAAAATTTCTTCAAAAGATTGCATCTACTGAACATAAAATTGTGATCTGATCTGATTCATGTTTTGTTGGTTTCTATCTTTCTCCGTCATTTAATTCTCAAGCGTGGTTCAACGATGGTTTATGTCAGATTTCATTTTCATAAATTTGTTTACAATTCTTGTTACCCAAGTCTTTAACCTTCATTTGAAATTTATTTAGATAAGAAATCATTGTAGTTTTAAAGTTAGATTTACATTATTAGGAAATTGCATACGCTGAAATTGAAAAAATACAAAAAACTACTAAAGTTTTTTTTGCAGCCTGAAGTCTTGAAATCTACCAGGAAAGGCCTCCTTGTAAAAATTCACATTCATCTTCAGCTAAGTTTAACAAATGATTTTACCATGACCATGAAGAACCTTTGGAATAACTTCATTATTATTTTAAGAGAGGAAATCAGATTTCAAATTCTTAGCAATTGACTTGTGTAAAAGCAATGCTCAACACCTTGCATTTTTATTTTATGTGATTTTCTCTAAGAAACACATCTTATTTATAAGGTTTTCCTTAAAAAGTAGGGTGAATCAATCATGGTTACTACATAAAAAACTTCTTAAGATAGAGTATGTGGACTTTTGGAAAATATATCTTATATTTTCATATAGATTCATTATCATTTTGCATCATTAAAGTTTAGGGTGCATTGTATTAGAATAATTGTCATTATCTAATTTGCATTTCATCTAGTGTAGTTAAGTCCATTAAAGTGCATAGAATAAAAGCATAAACATATCATTCATCACATCGTTAATATCATTGCATTCATTATTCCTCTAACAATTTATTCATTCATTAAGAATTAATTCATTAGAAATCAAATTACATCATTACATCATATAAGTCAACATTTCATTGCATACATACAAAATTGCATTGAAAAGTACAAAAACATAGATTAAAATCATATAGAACTGCATCATGCATCTCATCAAAATCTCAAAAATTCTAATATACAATGATATCATAAGAATAAATATATCAAATCTAAGTTTAAAAATATCATCTTAATCTAAAGTACATCATCAAAATGGGTATAAAGTACTCACAAAGGTGCATCAAAATAGCATCTCCCAAAACTGATCAGTAAGGGGCAACACCTATCTCTAACCACCCTATGTGCATGTACCTTTATCTGTATCTAAAGGAGGAACCTAAGTTGAAACTACTGGCTGAGTAGGATCACTACCAAACCAAACCAAACCATAAAAGAAGCCAACATTGAACTGACCTGAGCCAACTCACCCTGTATAGCTGTCATAATTGCATGTAAAGCCCATAAATCTTGGCTAGGAAGAAATGATGGAGTAGAAACTGACACTGAAACCTCTAGTACATCTGGCATATCAGGAACAACTAGACCATCATGCCTACCTACTTATTTACCTCTATGGGTCCAACCCTATGATAGAATAGGATCAATTGCCTGCTTGTCAACCTGTCTCTCACGAACAGTAACTCCTCTACCTCTGATCCTAACTCAACCACTACCAATCCCACTACTAGATGGTTCAGCACCATGATCATCCTCTAATCTAGTGAGTCACATGCCACCTTTTCCATGAACAATACTAGGAATAGAACTACTTCTGGCATCATGAGATACTCTACTTGTCGATACTCTGCCAGTTGATACCCTACCCATTGATGCTCGAGAAACTCTTCCACATTAAGGACTAAAAGATCTACCTCCTCAAACATGGACCTTTCTAGGTTTACGGTGTCCTCCCTAGTCATCATCATCATCATCATCTAAATCTAGATCTGGATCATTGATATCAGAAAATGGATCTTCAGGATCTATAAAACAAGGAAACTCATGCTGATTATACCACTGAGTATATTGAGAATTAACTCTCGCATCCTCAATATCCTCTCAATAATCCCACTACATCGGTCAAAGGCCTAGAAACTCAAGTCTCGTAGCTCTTTAGTCAACACTAGGCCCCTACAATGATCTCTCTTCTTGTACTCGAGCATAATGAGCAAAACCCCGAGGTAAACTTTGAGTGTGGCTAAATTGTCTTAAAAATCTCAAAAAATATTATCTTTCAACAATAAATAAATTATGACCAATAAACCACTAATTAGTGAATAAGTATGGCATCTCATCATCATCCTGAGTCCAACCCTTGTAACCAAGATATGGCCTCCAACCTACCTCATCTAGGTCATCCAACATCCTCCTCCAATACTATATCTTGCCCAACCAAGGCTGAACAACAACTCCCTAGTAAGAAAAGACATAAGTATAAACTCGAAGAAAGATATTATCTACCATAGGCCTCACTATTTGAATAATCTCCTAGGCCCAACAACTACAATAAAATTGCTCCTATAGATAATGCAACACTATGACGGTAAAAAACATGATTTAAGTCATGATACATATGATAAACTAAACAAGATCCCTATGCAAATGTCTGGGGATGATCTATCATATACTCTAAGATCCTACCCCATCCAACTATGAAACCATGACCATGTATGTCAGGCATTAGGAATATTTCTATCTAAGTTGCCAACACAAAAGGAAGAGGGACATATAGCTGATGCATCCTCGGCCAGGGAATAGTGTCATCACCTATGACATCATCACCAAACACTCTTATGCACACATATCCATCATACAAAGAATCATAATAGACAAGCTCACCCATGATGGGAATTCACAGTAATCTATATACATCCTCTGGGGTAATAGTCATCTCGCTCATCGGTAAGTGAAAGGTGTTATGGTAGGAATACCATCGCTTTGCTAAAGTGGTCAATAACCCTCGATATACTCAAAATTGAGGCATCTTTAGAAGGTATCCTAATCCACATAATTTAATCACATGCTTTTCCTGAGAAGACAAGTCTGGGATCATATCTAAAGGCTAAGGATAGATACCTCGGACCATCAATTTCCCAAAGGGAACCTGGTTTCATCAAAACAAAATAAATTAATCAAAGGCATCAAGTTAATCATCTAAATTCAGTCAACCTAATCAATCAAATCATCAAAAATCCTATATTTCTCTTCTTTGTCACATCAACTTATTTTGTTTCTCTAGATCTTGAGAACAAAATATCAAATCAACCTAATCAATCATCCTAATCAACTTAGTCTTACTGACATCAACACACATCAACATGAAGTTTGAGATTGACATCATCCAAATTTGTATTAAATCGGCATCATACGAATGGGTTTTGACATCAAATCATGCAAACGGTATCAAGATTATTTCAACAGAGGAAAAGTTGCATATTTTGGGTTTTATTACCTAATTAGCAGGAAGAGTAACTCAAACTGGCCTTGGAGGTTCCTAAACATTCCTAAATCATCCTAAATAATGCACAAGTGATCTTTTAAATTTCATAGGTGTCATTTAACCTTACAACATGCACTGGGCATGCATAGACACTCTTAAACATCATGGAAGCACTCTCAAATCTTTCAAATGCTCATTCAGGGGTATAGCTCAAGCACCTAGTATAGGCGCCCAAACTCATTTAAAAGTTTCCTAAACCCTAGTATAGGCACCAAAAGACATCATGATGGTGCCTTAATATCTGACATAGGCATTGGAACATATTGTAAAAGTCTAAAAAGAAGGGAAAAACATGGAAAATCAAGAAAAAGCATGGAAATTAAAAGGAAAGATCAAACATTGGGAACATACCAGATTTCCATACACTCTCAAACGCTGATAATCCCACCCACATTTGAATCTATGTTTTCTAATCAACACCACCATCATTTTGATTAGAGGGAAAATCCAAGTTTTTCTAAGAGGAGGGAGAAAATTATTTCAACATTTTCAACTGGGGCATTTGGGGGGAAGTCAATTTTTATTGGGAAATAAATAAAAATCATGATTTTTTTCATGTTGGAAATTGATTAAAATTTTGAAAATCTTAAAAGTCAATTTAAAATTCATTTTGATTAATTTCCCGAGGGGGCATATGATCATCAGGATGTGGAGTCAAGATTATTTTTTGAAAAGAGATATAAGAGGGGAGAAATCTTTGAAATCATCAGTGGGGCATATCAATCAATTTAAGTTTTTTCATCAAGGATTCATATCAAGGTTGCTTCGTCATGAAATCAATATCAACATCGTATCAACATCAAATCAAGATCATCAAATCAACATCAATCATTGGATCCAACATCAAAATTGAAACCAGACATTAGTGAATCAAACATCAATGATACTTTGAACCAACACGCTTCACACATTGATTCAAAGAGGGGCATTTGTAGACACCCTAAATTAGTCAAAGAAAATTCAACTCAAATCAAGAAATTGAGATCAAATAATGAATTAATTGAAATCAAAGCTATTGGATTAACTAAATAAAAAAGATAAAATAATTATGCAATTGACTTTAATCAATTAATTGTTTAGTTTAGATCAAATTTAATCCAACCCATTCAAGGGGAGACATGGCTAAATTAAATCAATTAAATCTATTGATAATTCTTATTATTATCACACACCACAAGGGGAAAAAAATCAAATAAACCAATGAGAATGAAGGAATGAGATCACATGGATCAAGGAAAAATCAATTCTACAGTACTCATCTTGGAGTTACATCTTGACCTTTCATCTTGTCTCTTTGTCTCAACATTTGAAACCATCAACTTTACTCAACCTTAATAATGGTTAATTCACTCTACCACCTACCCTTGGGAAAATCCTATAAATAGAATGCATTTCTCAATGAAAATCACCACTTTACACCCACTTTCATTTGCATCAATACTATAGTTGATTTTGTATCCACGCTTAGAGTACTTTGAGTTCATTTTAGCTTTACTCTTGCATATTTATCTTCAATTGCATCATAATTCATTATGTCTTAGCATAATTGCACATCATGTAGCTTAATTTGCACTCTCATTTTAGAGGTTGTCACTTTAGGAAAGCTTTATAGATTTGAGAGAATTCATGTTGTCCTTCTAATTAGAGAAAACTGAGATGGTTTTGATTGATCAATTTGAGTTGTTTAGCATGTTAGATCTTTGAGTCCTTTCAAATTGATTAAATTGAGTTAATGTTTCATGAATATACATTTTCTTGTATACAACTACTTACCTCTTGTACTTCTACCAACTCTTATATTCAAGATCTCCTCTATATGATCCATCTAATTCTTTGGATATTGTTGTTTAACATTTGATCCATCACTACTACTAAAATCTGATTTGTGATACTCATACAAATCAAAAAAATTTAATATAGGCGATATATCTATGTCTTTTGGTAACTCCACTTCATATGCATTCCCTACATCCAATTTTCTCAAGATCTTACAAGGTCAAAATTTATTCATTCTCAAATTTTTATAAGTTCCAAAAGGAAATCTACCCTTCTGCAAGTATACCATGACTTCATCTCCTATTTGAAATTCCTTGTCTTCACTTCCCATATGCTCTCCTCTTATAAGTTTGGTTCATTTTCTCCAAATATTGTCTAACTGATTCATGTAATGACTTAAAAACTTCTACAAATTATTCTCCTTCATCACTCTTCTTAACATCATGACTGATATCTCTCAATTCTTCCACTCCCTTAGGATTAAAACTAGTAACTATCTCAAATGGTGTTTTCCATGTACTCCTATTTATTGAACTATTATATGCAAACAATGCTTGATGCAGAACTAAATCCCAATTCTGTATCTTTTCTCCAACTAGACATCTTAACAAATTCCCTAAACTCATGTTCACAACCTCAGTCTGCCCATCAATATTTGGATGAAAAGTAGAACTGTACTTCAAATCAGTCTTCATCTTCTTCCAAAGTATTCTCCAAAAATAGCCAACAAAATTACTATCCTGATTAGAAATACTAGTCTTAGGTAATCCATGCAATCTCACAATCTCCTTGAAAAATAGATCTTCTACATGTACAACATTTGTAGTCTTCTTACAAGGTATGAAATGTGCCATCTTAGAAAATATGTCTACAACTACAAAGATTGAATCATGACCTCTCTTTGTCTTTGGAAAACCAAGTACAAAATCCACGTTGTTATCTTCCCAAGATCTAATTAGTACTGTCAAAGGTGTATACAATCCCAAATTTTTACTACTACCTTTAGCAACTTGACACACTTTGCAATGCTGAACAATAATTTACACATCCTTCTGAACTTATGGCCAAAATTAACTCTCACAATGTTTCTCCACTATGTTTCTCTTTAATGAGATTATCTCTCATAGAACTTATAGGTATACATAATTGACTTCCTACGAACAATATTCCATCTTGAATAAAATAATCTAAGCACTTACTTTGGTCTGCAACAATAGGACCTCTATAATATTTCCAAGGCTCGGTGAAGTTTGGATCATCCTCATACAATGTTTTTAACTCCTCAAATCCTAATACTACAAATTTCATTTTAGTCAACAAATTCTTTCTCCTACTCAAAGAATAAACAAATCTATTTGAAACACCACTCTTATGTTTCAGCACAAATATATAGCTTTGTATGAACTTAACCCATCTCATATATCTCTGATTTAACTTACCTTAGTTTCTCAAGTACTTCAATTCTTGATGATCAGTATACAGTACAAACTCCCTGGGTAACAAATAATGTCTCCATTTCTTCAAGGCTTATATTATGGCATAAAATTCTTGATCACACACTAAATACCTTCTCTTAGCATCATTCTAATTTTGACTAAAATATGCAATAGGTCTCCCTTCTTGACTCAAAATAGCTCCAATTACATTTCCACTAGCATTGCAATCTACTTTAAATACCTTGTTGAAATCAGGTAAATATAATACTCTTTTCTCTTTCACCTTCTGCTTCAAAAATTAAAAACTCTTTTGTACTAAATTTGTCCACTTGAATTCCTTCCTATCTCCCCTCATGGTTTCAATCATCGGTCCACAAATTGAGCTAAAATTTTATGATGAACTTTCGGTAAAAACTAGCCAACCCATGGAATAGTCTTACCTCTCCAACATTATTTGGTGCTGGCCACTTAAAAATTTCTTTAAATTTCATAGGATCCATCTTCAACCCTTTAGCAAGATTTTATAAAACCCAGGTATAGTAATTCTTCTTTCATCAAAGTACACTTGTTGAGGTTTATTAGCAATTTTTTTCCCCTTAATCTCTACAATACTTGTCTAACATGCATCAAATGCTCATCTTTTGTCTTATTGAAAATAAAGATATCATCCAAATACACAATGACAAAATTACCTAAGAATTTCTTCAGAACTTCATTCTATGTGTGTATTTTGTGGATCTATTAGCTGCAACACAACACTTCAATAAGTCATTGTATTAGTGAAATAACATGAAAAATAAGAGTTAGAATGCATATCAATCACTAAAATTGACCTATTGCTCCCTATCTAAGAAGAGTTTGAAGAATGCTATAATTCTCCCTCTGATTATGCATTAATCAATGACATATTCATACTTAGAATGCTATAATTTTCCCTCGGATTATGCATTAATCAATGACATATTCATGCATTAGGGGTGGCATAAGGATGCTTTTCAATTCTCAAATTATGGGCCAATTGAGCTCAAAATTCATTCCATTTATAGAAAAATTTGAGGAATGAGAGGTTGGGATTGAAAGTTGAAGAGAGGTGGATATTGAATCTTTGGTGATCCATGTGAGGTGATCCAATGGATTTAACTCTTATTGGCTAGGGAATTGACTTTCCCTTTTGCAAATAAGGAGTTGTAATTAGGATTTATTTAATTCCTTTTTATTAATTACTTTAGCCATGTATTTGATTGTTTTTTATTTAACTGATTTGATTTGATATAATTGGCTAAGGAAATTAATGTAGTTTAGTGATTAGATCACTTAGGAGATTAAATTTGATTTAAATGAATTATGTCAATTAATTGAAGAATTGTCATGACATAATTAAGGGTATGATCCCACTTAGGGAAAATAGGGTCTATGGTTAGAGAAGACCAAATTAGGGTGGTTACATTTGCCCCTCTTTGAATTGATGTGCGAGTAGTGCATTGATTCAAAGAAAGTTTTGATGTTGAATTCAAAATGTTTGAGAATTTCGCACTTGATTGAACAAAATTTTTGATGAGATCAGTCTCATACTTGATTGAACTAAGACTGATAGTATTAAATTTTAACTTGATCAAACAAAGGTCAACAAAGATATTGAAGATACCAATTCTGAACTTGATTGTTGAACGAGAATTGATAATACTGACTCTGAATTTGATCGAACAAAGGTCAGTACGAAGCTTCTAGGAGCTCTGAGGTGTCAATTCTAAACTTGGTTGTCAAACAAGAATTGATAATAATAACTCTAAACTTGATAAAACAAATGTCAGTATGAAGCTTCTAGGAGCTTAACAAGGATCTAAGAATATGTAGACATAAGATATCCAGCTTGTGAGAACCGAAGCTTTTTATCCAACAGTCCTGATTTAGTCAAGGGAAACTGCCATGCCCTGAGTCTTTTGATGATGAAGTCATTTTACAACTTTTTGAGCAATAATTTGATTGATTTAAGTGTGATCATGCCCCCTCAGGAATTAAATCAAAGGAAAAATAATAAAATACCTCTTTAGAATGATATATCACTTGAATTGATTGATTGAATCAAGAAAAAATCAATTAGAAGAAATGAAGAAGCGAAGATGTGTTAAGAGAAATTTTTTTTTTACCAAGTTAACTACATGAAAATGTGAGTTCTAAGTCTGATAAAATGATGTATGACCAATATTTGGATGAATAATTTTCTTTTTGATGATAGAGAACCCGGAAACAGATTGTGTAAAGCCTGCGAATCATTTTCAGAACATGTATAGCGATTCTGCATTTTTGGGAAGTTGCCACAAAATGTGTACTGTGCTATTGAAAACATCATTTGCACATTCAATTTCATTCTCGATAGATCATAAAGGAAGAAAATTCAATTTTCCTAGTCTGGGAGGAGTTCTGGAGCTCTTAAATAGCTCAAAAAGTTCAATATATATCCCAAAATTCACTTTTTACCCATTTATTTTCACTTTTGTCTTTAGTAATTTCAGAGCTCTATAGAGAAGATGGTGGTCCCTATGCATAAACATCAATTCAAGCTTTCCCATTGGCAACACTACCTGGCCAATTACGCACCCCCGGTAAGTATCTAAAAACCTACCTTTCCATGTTTTCAGTCTTCATTTTTATTGAATTTTGCAATAGTTATGTACCTTTCAATTTTGTATCACATCCTGCATAAGGGATCGCGTTCGGTTAATCCTGTGTCGCATCCCATTTTCTCCAAAATCCTACGTCGTATCCTGTTAATTTGGGATCGCACCCTATTAGGTAGTTTAGCATCGCATTAGGGTAAAATTTGTCCAATTTTTGAATTTGCTCGCATCTTGTGGAAACAAGATCACACCCCGCGGCCCGTGTCGCATCCTGTTAAAACATGATCATTTCATATATGCCCAATTACATCATAGAAATCATGTATTGCATCCTATAAAAAGGATCACAACCTATAAAAGAAGAATCATTTCTGGTTTAGGAGTTAGGTTTTTCCTGTTTTTGACTGTCTTTCTCCTTCTGAAGGCCAAAAATACTTATCTGGTAGCTTTTCTGCATAATTTCCTTAGTAAAAACACTTAATTGAATCGGTATGTGCTTTCTGTTGATAGATTGAATTAGAGGTTGTTTCATTTCAAGGTCCCTATCTAGGTTGAGTCCTTCCATTATCACGTTCATTAACAAATCTAGAGCAACAGCTCATAGCTCGAGTAGGATTAGCTTCTCTGATAGATTTACTCAATATTAGGGTGAATTAGGGGTTATTAACTGCGCTTGCCAAGAGATGGCATTCAGAGCATAAAACCTTTCATCTATCGACTAGTGAGATGACCCACACGCTCAAGGATGTGTGGCGTATCTTACAGATTCTAGTTATGGGTCAGGAGGTACAATTCGAGTTCCATTCTGCTATAGCCATTGCATTGGCACAAAGATTCTTTAGAGCTTAGGCTATAGTGCAACGTTATTTTACATGGGATTACATGTGCGATCATTATGATTGGATATTAGTATACCTTTCCAGACTAATTGGAGGCATCCTTATGCCTGATAGGTGACAACACGATTTTATGTGTGGCTAGGTAGATACTCTGGAGAAGATGATTGGAGCATCTCGCAGATTCACCTGGGGTAGTTGTATTTTGGTACACATATATAGAGAGCTTCATAAGATTTTCTATCAGTATTCCTATAGCATGACTGGAGGATTTTAGTATTTCACATCTAGGCTTGGGAGCATATCCATGTGACACAGCCAATTGTTGACAGGAAGTGAGCAGTGCAACAACCTTATGTATATATATATATTTTGGATTGATTCAATAGCCCCATCTAGGCAAGGTAGATTACTGGCATCGATTATTTGATGACATGAAAATTGTGATATAGCGCCACTATCTTGATTATGAGGAGTCAGGTTCAGATAGACGGTAGATGCCATATTTCTTTCAAAGCAGATATTTTATTGGTCGTACTTGGTGTATTTTTGAAAGGTTCCTTGTTACACATGTTTTGAGGCAGTATGGTTGAGTACAGGGAAGATGTCAGGATGTATCAGTATATGCATGGATCTAAGATGAGGATCCACTTTGGGGATCCTAGCTAGTATATGAGACCACACAGCTAGAGATCAGCTAGATTGTTGCTATAGGATGGGATATTCTTCCAGATGTTGTAGATGTAGGTTGTTCTGATGGGTATCTCGCCCATATGTTACAGAATCCATTTCTGAGATTCATAGCTCTAGATGAGGCAATTCCTCATATAGAGGACCCTTTAGATTATGATTCAGCTGATGACAGACCTGTTAGAGGTAGAGACAGAGCTCAGAGAGATCCAAGAGGTGGGGGGAGAGACATAGGACAAGATGGAGGGAGAGATGGTAGGAGAGATGGTAGGCACCAACCTCCGGATGAAGGAGATGATGGTGGGGATGACAAGGGTGGTGGTGCAGTGGGCAATAGTGGTAGCAGAGAGGGAAGATATACTTTTTTTAGGTTCGTGCCTCCATAAAGAGATCCTGGTCTTTTACTTACTAGAGAGAAGCAAAGACCCCCAGGACAAGTACCCAGTGGACAGGGTCCACCTAGAGATATTGGTAGAGATTCTGGTAGGGATGGGGAAAGTTTATCTCAATGCCAGTGAGAGTGTGAGTATCTCAAGTCTAGGGTTACTACTTTAGAGACATTATTAGCAAATAGAGATGCACATCTTGAACGCTTGAGAGAAGAGAAAGATATACAGGCTCGTACAATGACACATTAGGGTCAACGTGCTACATATTACTTTGGGTTATATCATGTTGCAATGCCAGAGGGACAGTGAGCTCCTTCTTATTCTTAGGTAGAAAAACAATCTGAGGGAGCGATGCCTCCATCAGTTCATCCTACACCACCTCCTCCTCCTCTAGATCAGGGAGAGGGTGGCAGTCAGACCTAATTTTGTACTTTGTGATATTTTGAGACATATTGTATATATTGATCCTGTTGTGATCATCCATTATACTGTAGGTTTTTATACATGTATATCTAATTCACAGTGATATTCTAATACTCTTTTGCACATGTTTCCACACATTTTTGAGTTGTTCCATCATTGATATATTTGAGATAGTTGTTCTTGATCTTGATATGTTCATGGGTTCTCTTTTCTTTGATAAATGTTTAGATTGATGCACATGTGACTATGTTCTTGGTCTCTTGATGAGTTAGATTAGATTCATGTGATGACATCATTTATGCTCTTTGATTTATTATTGATATATAAATGTGTTACAATGATGCTAGGTGAATATGGAAATGTATTTTTTTAAGATTTTCTTTATGAAAATATATGTATGGATGCACTTAGGATGTAAAAGTAATGTAATGCTTGAATGCTTTGTTTCTGTATTTTCTCTTTCTCATTTATGAATGTAGAATGTATGTCATGGATATGCAATGACATTGTTATATCAGTAATATAGATTATGTAATTAACTTGGATTTCAGATGAGCCAGGAAATCATTTTAAGCTCAAGTCCTTTATGCTATTTTTTTAAAAAAATGAATCAGGCAATCTCTAAATGCATCTATATGTAGACTCTTAGGACTGTCACTGATTTGTATACATTGTTGCATTTTTATCATCATTGAGTGTTTTTTAACAGACATCATTGAGTATTACAACTGTCCCTAATACCCACTGGTATCATGAAAGTATGAATACTATGTGTATTGGATAAAATGTCAGAAATAAACCTAAGCATCAAGGCATAGAAGCCAGGATGACAAGTTAGTTATCTCCTTTTGCTATTAAGAATCAGGTTCTGTTCAAGTATAATGTCAAATATGTGACCTGCAATGACCTTGAAAATTCATATCCTTGGGTACATAATGTGTTGTACACCTTACTTAGAATCTGATGTAGAAAAAAAACAAGGAAATTGGTTCAACCTCACCATAGTTTACACATAACTAGGATCGAGATATATGTGTCTATCCACTCATGTTGGCAGCTCTTACCATAAACATCCAAGTTAGGTGAAATTTATAGGATAATTGAAATAATCACCATATGCAGAAAACCAAGAAAAAATTATGCCCCATATCCTTGAAACTCTTTGTCTTTGAATAGACGTCATGGAGTAACTTGGAAGACACAACAATCACCAATTGATAATAAATCAAAAAAAGTTATAACAGCTTAGATGCCCCTAGTTTAAAACATCACAGGAACATAAAAGAGTCATAATCAAACCAAGATCAGTCTATGTGTAAGTAGTATTGAGAAATACTGTTGATTCATTTGTCAAGCGCAATAGAGATTCATCAATCAGAATTTGGAATCAAGCAATATTTTTTTCATGTTTGAGTATATGAGATTAAATTTGTCAGCAATTGCAATCCAATGTAGTGTTTAGGAGCACTAGTTGATTAAAGTGTTGAGAAACACTAGTACATTTAAAGTGTTTGATTAAAGTGTTGAGAAACACTAGTGTGATGTCTATTACAGGTAGGTGGTGTTGAAGAAATACCTTTGTTTGTGATAGGGACATTTTGATGCAAGTATTGAGAAATATTGTTTTGAGAGGAAAACCATCCTAGACAGGAACCTAGGACAACCTAGCAGACACAAACCGAACATCCTAGCAAAGATGCCCCCAGTGCAGAATGAATATTCCTAAAACGCAAATGCAAACCAATCCCAGGCAAGGATATGACATTTGTAAGGAATCAGAGTCAACCAATAACACAAGTGCGATCGTAAAATATTAGTATCATCAATGCATTGATAGATGGAGTATAAATTATAAGTGACGCTTGTTTGTCAGGTTTTCACCACTCGTCAAAGCTTTTAATTTTTGCTACCAAGATGCATGTTTGCCAGGTTTTCGCCAAGGCACTTTTCCCTTTTTCAATTTTTTTGTTCTTTTTTCTCTTTTTGTATTTTTTTTTGTTAGTATCGAGGCACCTATTTTCCATGTTTTCACCAAGGATACCCTTTTTTCTGGACTTTTTCCACTATTTTTGGATTTCTTCCAGATCAATTTTTTTATTTTTTTGGTATTTTCTAAGAATTTTCACTGCATGGGCTCTGCTAGCCAGGATCAAGCGTAGAACCTCTTAAAATGTAGAGTATTTATGGGATCAAGAAGAAAATATCCCTTAGGTTTAGCCAACTAATATGCTCTAGTCCCAAAAGTTACAATAATGACATAAGGCCCCAGCTAGTTGGGTTCAAACTTTCCTTTTTATTCTCTATTTTGCTGGTTTTTAGGATTCTCTTTTAGAACGAGATCCCCCACTTGAAATTGTCATGGTTTGAAATTTTATTGTACCCTTTTGACATTCATTTTTGGTACACTTTGAGATGATCCAAAACTTGTCTGTGCTCATCAAGGAGTTCTAGTGCATTAACTCTATCAATGCAGTATTGTTCATCAGTAACAAGACCTTGGAGAGATACCCGTAAAGATGGAATTTCTACTTCAATAGGCAACACTGCTTATGTGCCATAGAATAGAGAAAATGGCGTGGCTCCAGATGGTATTCTAATACTTTTTTTGTAGGCCCATGGTGTTGGATTTAGTTGCAAATGCCAATCTCTGCCAGACTTACTCACAGTTTTGTGTAAGATTTTAAGAATTTTTTTGTTTGATGCTTCAACTTGTCCATTACCTTAAGGATAATAGATTGAAGAACAATGCTAAGTGATATGAAATTGTGTGCAAAGGTCTTTGATGTCTTGGTTTTTAAACTGACCACCATTGTCTGTTACAATAGAAGAGGGTATCCCATACCTACAAATAATGTAGTTCAAGATGAACATAGCCACCTGTTTGCTAGTGGCTTTAACTAGCGAGATGGCCTCAAACCACTTAGTGAAATAATCAGTCGCCGTAATGATGTACTTGTGTCCACTTGAAGAATTAGGATAAATTTGTCCAACCAAATCAAAGGCCCATTGCTGAAATGGCCAATGTGTTATGAATGGTATCAGTTCTCTAGTAGGAGCATGGATGAGGTTTCCATGTGTTTGGAATTTGTGACATGTTTTTGAAAATAAAACAACATCTTTTTCCATCGTGGGCCAATAATAGCTAACTCTTAGTATTTTTAAGCTAGTGAAAATCCATTCAAGTGCGATCCACATACACCTTCGTGAACCTCTTATAATGCGCGATCTAAATATTCTTGTTCTAAACACCTAAGAGGCATACCATTGAGATCTCATCTATATAAGTTATTATTAATGAGGACATAACATGATGTTTTCCTAATTAATGACCATTTTCCATTCCTTGATAGGCCATTGGGAATAGTTTGGTCAGTACGATAGGTAATGATTTTTGCGTACCAGGATTGGTCTTGAGCGTTCAAAGCACAAATTACTTCGTACTCAGGCATATCAAAAGTTGGATAGGATAATTCTACAACAAAAAAGTCATAGCAAAATTGATGGTCTTCCAGTTGTAACATGGATGCCAATGTAGCCATAGCATTTGCAACTTTATTTTCTATTCTTGGTATTTGTTGGAATGTGATGAAGACAAATTAATTTTTCAAGTCTTCAACCAGTTGTTTGTATGGAATTAATTTCTCATCTTTAGTCTGATAGTCTTCATTTAATTGGTTAATAATAAGCTAAGAGTCACCATACACATGTAACTCTATGATCTTCCATTTCATAGCCAGTTTAAGACCATTCACCAATGTTTCATATTCATAAATGTTATTTGTGCATGTAAATATTAGTTTGTATGCTTTGGGTATCTTGTAGCCTTGAGAAGTTATGAATAGAACCCCTGCTCTAGATCCTTGTTGTATGAAAGAGCCATCAAAATACATATTCCATGGATGTTCAGTTAAATGCATGATCATTTCATCAGGAAATTCAATTATCAAAGGTGTGTCATCCTGCAAAGGTGAATCAACTAATTGATCTGTGAGGAATTGTCATTTAATAGCCCTTCTATCCACATACTTAATATCAAATTTGCTTAAAATCAAGACCCACTTTGCTAGTGTTCTTGTTAATGTTGTTTTGCTTAAGAGATATTTAAGAGGATCTATATTTGCAATAAGTTTTACTATGTGTGATAGCATATAATGTCTCAATTTTTGTGATGCAAAGACAACTAGTAAGAAGTCTTTTTCAATAATACTGTAATTGAGTTCATAAGACACCAGAGTCTTGTTGATATAGTAGATTGCTCTTTCCTTTTTATTTTCATCTTCTTGAGCCAGGAATACTCCCAATGATGTAGTCGTAGCTGAGATGTATAGGAGTAATGGATTTCCATGAATAGGTGCCATGAGGATGGGAGGAGTAGCCAAGTAATCCTTTAATTATTTGAATTTGTTTTCATAATGTTTGTCCCATTTGAAGTTAATACCTTTATGTAGCAGTTTAGTAAAAGGTTGTGCTCTATCTTCTAGTTGTGACATAAATCTCCTGATGGATTGGAGTCTTCCTTGCAGCATCCTCATTTGACTAATATTGCGTGGAGGTGACATTTATAGTATAGATTTTACTTTTTTAGGGTCCACCTCAATTCCTTTTGTTGATATAATAAACCCTAGGAGCTTCCCTAATTGGACTCCAAAGGCACACTTCTTTGGATTAAGCCTAAGTTGAAATTTTTCCATGCGATCTAATATCTTTCTTAGGTATTCAATATGATTAGTCCTTGTTTTGGACTTGGCTAAGGTATCTTCCACCTAGTCCTCCATGGTTTTGTGTATCATATCATGGAAAATGGTTTTCATAGCTCTTTGATATGTAGCACCAGCATTCTTTAATCCAAATGGCATGACGTTCCAGCAAAATGTTCCCCAGGCACATGTGACTGATGTCTACCCTTGGTCCTCAGAAGCAATCTTAATCTGGTTATATCCTGAAAATCCATCCATGAGTGAGTACATCTGATAACTTTCTATTAAATCTATAATCATATCAATGTTCAGCAGTGGAAAATCTTTTTTAGGACATGCTTTGTTTAAGTCTCTAAAGTCTGTGCAAATCCTGATAGATTTATCTATTCTAGATACTGGTACCACATTAGAAATCCAACCTACATAAGCGATGACTCTTATGAATCCAACTTTTAATAAATTTTATAACTCTGCTTTTACCAGTAATGCAACATGAGGATTCATCTTTCTTAATTTTTGTTTCATGGGTTTGATCCCAGGAGCTATAGATAAATGATGCATTATTAATTCAGGATCAAGTCCAGGCATATCACTGTAAGACCATGCAAATTTGATATTTTTCTCTTTCAGGAACTCAGTGAATTGTATCTTTTCCTCTTCTGATAAGGACTATACTAGATGAACAAATTGAGGAGTTGTTGTTGTTCCCAAGTTAACCGGTTGTGTAGGTTCTATCAAAACTGAAGATATTTCTTGAAAGTGCTCAGGGAGGATATCAATAATCTCATCTTTTTCCGTCTCTAGGAGGTTTTCACCATCAGATACATCTTTCATTTTTACTTTTTTAGAATATGATACTGCCACAACGTGGTTTTCACCATAAGTTCTTGTCTTCTTTTTATTTTTCAATTTGTGATTAAGAAACTTGATATCCTCCTCTATCATGTTCACACTCCTTGCATTGGTGGAAGAAGGATAAGATTCATAATCATTTAGCTAATAGGCCAAAGTGTAGTCATTGGGGAAGTTCATGATATGAGTAGGATCTAAATTAGTCCAATCAATTAGGTCAGGGTTTATCAAGGATAATGATTCAAAGTTTGGTAAGGACAACATCGTGTCAGCGTCAAAACTATTAACTGACAAGACATGTTCTATTAAGTCAATTTCTATAGCATTTAGATCACCAAGAGTCAAATTTTCATTAATAGGGTCGTTGTTAGTAATATGCGGAACTAACTTTAGCAACTCATCGGTTGAGCTTTATTCTTCTTCTTTCATCAAAATAGAACTCATAGCTTGTATTATTAGAATGTCCTCTAGACCTAGTAAAACACCAGTATCACCATAAAAAATCCTAGGTAGTGGTATCTCATCTGATTCTAGAACAACATCAGTATTAGGGGAAGTGTTAGAACTCTATCCCCTCTCCAATAGAGATGCAAATTTGTGAATCACATCTATCTCAATGTCCATAGTAGCATCAGACAGGTTATCCTATTTATAATCATATGAGTTTTTTATTTCATCATCAGATCTATTTAGAAACTCAACAATAGTTACCTGATGTACCCTATTAGCCCCTTGTAGATCAAAGTGAGGTAAATCTAGGACATGTGAAATTATGACTAACTGCCCCCAGTTAGGATGTAAATCTTGTTTTTGGGGTATTTCTTCAAGATTTTCTTCTATCAGTGTGACTTCTAGAGAGTCTTTTGTTGTTTCCTCTACATCTTGGATAGTAGCTTGTGACAATAAAGGAACATGAGTCTCTTGCTGTGCTACAAAAGTAGGTACATATCTTTCTCCTTGATATTTAGGATACTTTGTACCAATATGCAATAATCTCTCATAGGTCCATGGTTCTAATGTTGTTTCTTATTCTTCATCATCACTTCCTTCATCAAAGATTGGACCATCTCTTGAAGTAGGGTTTTCAAAATTGTTATTGAAACTAAATCTTGTTGTGTCTTTGGTGTTTCTGAATTCCATGTGTGTAGGTTCAACAAGTCCTTTTCCTTTATCTCCTAAAGGTTCCTTCCCTTTATATCCCATTTTTTTGAGAAGGTCATATCCTTTGCCATACTTTTTTGGGGATATATCCACATGTTTTACCACATTTTCTTTTGGTTCTCCTTTGTAAAGCCAAGCTGCTTTAGCTTATTTTTCATCCTCTTGAGAAGTAGAGGCTCTAACCATACCAATCACTTTATGAATGTATTGTTCTTTTGATGTTGTAGGTGTGAAAGATGAGGAAGGTTTCCCATAAGATCTTGGAGACACAGGAAGTTCTGTTAATGATGGATTCATGTCTATCTTGTAGTCTCCCATACTGGTTTCTTCAAGCTTTAGTGTCTTTCCAAAGCTTCTCATCACCATGTCTTTAGATGTTCCAGGTACAGATTCTTTTGGAACTTCCTTGTTATGAGAAACCATACTATCTGCTTTTACATTATTGCAAGTATAGCTTGTATCTACAAGAATTGTTACTTCCACCACATTATGTGGGAATTTGGTGCATTGGTGGTAAGTAGAGGGCACTGCTTGCATTTTATGTATCCAAGGTCTCCCTACTAAAATATTATAGGCCAATGATAGATAAAGAACTTGACAGATTACATTTAATTCAATTGGTCCTATTCTGATTGGTAGAATAATAACTCCTTTGGATGACCTCTCTTCTTCATCATAAGCTTTGATAGTTATCTTAATCCTTGAGTTAATGGTTTGTTCTAAAATTCTCAACTTCTTTATTAGATTGAGAGTGCATATGTTCAACCCTGTGGCTCCATCTATCAATACACATCTGACACAGGATTTGTGAATCAAGACTTCAATGTGTAGGGGTTAGTTATACAGATGAGTCAATGATTTGTCATCTTCTTCTAAAAAATATAGGTAATGTGGAGCTGAGATATGATTAACCATTGCTTGGAATTTGTCTACATCAATGTCTTTTGGAACATTTGCAGAATGTAGGGCTTGTTCAAGATCTTCCCTATGCACTAAAAAGATCTTTAGTAACTCAAATATAGAAATTTGAGCTAAGGTTATTTATAGTTGATCTACCAAGTTATAATTTGTAGATGGGATTGTAACTATTTGTCTTATTGCTGCTAATTTGGGAATTGTGACACTGGTGTTTTGGAATATGTCCCTTGTTTGGATGAGGATTTTGATCCTTTGATCATGACTTGTGCTTGGCTTTGAGTCACTGTGTTTGATTGTATTGATGTGTCTTTAGCACCTTTAATAGTGATCACATTGATTGATTCATATTTAATGTCCAACATGTTGATCACATTGTCATTATTGGAGTAGGTGTATTTTACCTCATTTCCTTTTCCTTTAGAAGCTTCCCCTTTTTAGTAGTTAGGGAATGGTTTGTTAAATGATACATGGTCTTCATTAGTGGTATGTCCTTCCACTTTGATTTTACCTCCTTCAATAAGGTCTTGTATAACGTGTGTAAGATTAACACAGTTATTAGTCTTTTGTCCCTTGTTTTTATGAAAGACACAATAAGAATTATCATCCCACCTTCTTGGTTTAACTTCTGGTTCCCATGGTTTTGAATTGGGAATTGTGAAGAATTTATTATCGAAGAGTGTCTTTAAGACTGTCTTAAGAGGTTCTCCCAATGTAGTGAATGTTCTTTGAGGTCTAGTCCATGGTTCGCTCTTGTTATTCTCATTGTTTACTCTTAGTATTGTGGTTGTTACCTTAGCCTCTTTGTTTTCTTGTAAGATATTTGTCAGATTGAACATTGCTAGTTTAGGATTAGCATTAGATGCATCTACCACTCCATCATTAACAACATTCTTGTCGTGTTTCCACCATTTAGGCTTGTTGTTGTAGTTGGTAGATTTTTTATCACTTTGGAGTGTGATTTCTCCTTTCTTAACCATGGCATCTTCAGGACAGATGGCATTTTTTATCATCCTATCAAAGCTTGGTAAATCTTGCATTTACAATGCATAGTTCATTTTGGGTACCAAGTTGTTAATAAAGATTTCCATCTTTTCTGATTCGGGTATTGCCCTTGAGTACCTAGCAAAGATTTTCCTCCACCTTTGTAAAAAGTGTGTAAAGGATTCACCAATTCGTTTCTTTGTGTTATATAGGTCCATCATGGTTACGTTATGTTTTATATTATAGGAGTAATGTTGGACAAAATGTTGAATTAACTCCTCAAAAGACTTCACACTTGGTGTGATTTTGGAGAACCACTCCATAGGATTTCTGCCTAAACTTCATGGAAATAACCTCATTAGGTATGTAGGTTCATGCATGTACTCAATGCTTAGAACACAAAACTATCTCACATGGTCATGTGGATCAGTTTCTCCCATGTACTTGCCATATTTTGGCCTTGCCATGTTGGGAGGGAATGGAACCATGTTGATACTCTAGTCAAAAGGAAATAGACATATGTGGTCGAAAGAGTATTTTTTGTTGGTTTGACCTTTTCTTGTTTGAGTGTTGCAACTTCTTCTTGCATCAAGGTCAATTGTTTGGGGATAATAGAAATAGGTGTTGGTACCTCTTTCTCTTTTAGTCTCTCAACATAATAATCTTTAGGTATTTTGACTCGAAAAGATGCTAGATGTAAGAAGTATTTCTCCTTGTCTTCACCAATGATTCTTTACAATGTCCTTTGGAATTTTCTACTTTGTCTAAGCTTGTTGTACTCTTCCTTGGGTATGTCTCCATCACTATCTGAGTCAAAAAAAGGATGATTGATATGTATTTCTTCTTCACTATTGTTGTCCTGATCTTTTTGGTTTCGGTCATTGTTGTATTCCTCAAAAGCTTTACTCCATTATTCATGAGGAGTGCCCATTGCGGGTGAGTCTTGATTGAATAGGGGATTATGAGATGTCTCTCCTTGATGATATTGTAGTAATATAGGAGGTACTTCCAATTTTTCAGCAAGATACTTATTGTGTCTTGTGTTAAACATGAAAGCTGGATCTCAACTTTGTCAAATTTTTCCAATAGTGTCAAATAGAGTCTCAAATTGTCCAAGTAGAAGTTTGTTTGTGTTTGGTGAAATTGAATGACTTCAACATCAGAGTTTTTGAATGCCCTGATAGTGAGCTAAGAATAAAGAGTGTTTGATAAATGAGAAGACCACATGTTTTGAGACCAATTATGAGAGTCCAAGAGGATATGCAAGGTAGACTCCTAGAAAGTTGTGAAACAACAATAGGTGGATGAGTAAGAGCAATAGGACCAGATTGAAGAGCCAAAATGGTATCCAAAAGTACTAAATTTATCTAATAAACACTTGTGTAAGGGCCCACTTTCCTAGATGCAACACCCTAAATGAGAGGCTTGATATGCTAGATGCGAGCTTCTCCTAAACCAAATGCGAGCTTTGATCCCTGGATACGAGCAAGTTCCCTGAAAATGAGCTAGGAATGACCAAAAGTGAGGCAATACCATAGATGCTAGAAAGTGCAACTAGATGCGAGCATTGATAGACCAAAAATGAGCCTCTGATGGTTTTGATGTTTTTTGTTAGATTTGTCTTGAAATGCATGAAATTTGTCTGACAGTAGAGGTCTTCTAAGACTTTTCTAGTGAGTTGTAAACAACATGTATGTCAGGGAATGAAAATTATTGCTTGTTTTTGGAGTTATCTTTTTAATGAGATTTTTAGACACATCAAGAAATGTTCTTTTCTTAAGGGTGATCAAACACTTTCCCTATTCCCTAGTTTCTGAGCATAGAATGAAAATATTTTCTCATAGACTCAGGTACACACTCACATGCTAATCAGAATATGGGCATCACCAAGCACTCAATGACTCCAGTCATGATGTCGTATTATTTGACTCTAAATGCAAGTGAGGGCATGAAATGATGAGTATCTTGGGGTAATTACTATTTGCCTTACACAAAGATTATCACCCTTTTAGAGATAAATTAGGTAATTTGAATACAATTGTTTATTAGGTTGGGGCATCCATTCACATCCGTCTCCCATAGAATTGTACAAGGAAAAATTGAGGCATATAGCCCTATGAGTACTCAAATGTGTGTAGCCTCGTAAGAAAGATTCAAGCGGCTCCGCTCTACACACACTCAAGCATGTTCAAGGAATGATGTCAAAATTTTAGGAATAAAACTGATTATTTCTTCCGAGGCTTTGGCCTACAAGGAAGCATATTGATTATAGTGAGTTGGTGATGAAATTATTTTTCCATTAGTACACTTAGTGAAAAACATTGACAGAGATCACCGACAGACTAAAGCATTACCGCCAGACTACAAGATTCACCGGTAGATTACAAGCATTACCAGCGAACAACAAGCATACCCGACAGAATGCAAAGGTCACAAGAAAAATGCTAAGTATAGAATCGATAAGCATCACTGGCGACACAGTTTCGAGAACTAACCCAACAGACACAGAAAAGGCATACCCAATGAAAAGTTCAAGAAAGGAACACCAACGACCAAGAAAACCAACCGTTAGAACTGACAATCAGTTAAAGAACCCGCAAATTATGGATCTGATTTTTACACGACGGATAAAACAATGTAATTCTATTTATAGATTTTTTATTTGTTTTAAATCATAACTTGAGGGTCAAGAAAGCTTTATGTAAATGTTTTAATGCATCCTAACGGATCTAAAACATATCTAACTAAAGATCAAGGTCAAGTTGTATACCTTGGATCTAGAGTTAACTTGCCATGCATGATTCAATAATTGAGCCTAATTTAGTATAAAAAAATGTTCAAACTCAATTGTGAGAACATGAATTCATTGTTGTTGATAGCCACCAAGAGAATCTAAGGAGTAGAAGGAAGAATTCATGCAAAGGTCAGAAACATAATACATCAGTTATCAAGAACACACAGAGGCTACCAATAAGTAGATAAAGGCATTATTCAATCATGGAAGGATGATTACTAATATGTATGAAGCTTTATAGGATTTGTTATCAGCAATTAAAGATTGCATTCATCATTAGTTCAAAGACTTATGTAGTTGCATTCTAACAAGTGCATCACATCTAAAATCCTTTTGTAGAAGGTGGACTTAACCGTTCTTTACAAATCTCTTAATAGAGTGCACACTTAACAGTGTTGCTAAAGC
>MU223633.1:1667987-1682701 GCA_018584345.1 Thuja plicata | reverse complement strand
TAGTTGCATTCTAACAAGTGCATCACATCTAAAATCCTTTTGTAGAAGGTGGACTTAACCGTTCTTTACAAATCTCTTAATAGAGTGCACACTTAACAGTGTTGCTAAAGCTTCAAACGAAGTAGATATTAACAGGTCTCCAATGTAATACTCCTAATAGGGTAGGTCATCACAAGTGACCAATTTTAAGCCTTAACCGGCCCCTTCTTATTTGCAGATAGTGAAGTCTTGTGGGTACTAATCCCCACCACAGTTTTTACTTCCTAACAAGAGTTTTCTGTGATATCATATCTTGTGTTATGTGTTATATATTTTCATGAATGTTTCTGTTATGGTTACATACTAAAGAATTTATGATATGATTGCATATGCATAAAGAAAGATGAACAATTAGATAAGATAATTTACAAACTGATGATTAAGGGTTAATGGGCTAACCAAGAAAAGTTTTAGAGGTACTGATTCACCCCTCCCCTCTCAGTACATCATTCCAATATAATTCTAACAGTTGGAAGGGTTGGCATAAACCTATCCTCACTTGGGTCATCCCAAAATATTTTTTCCTCAACCGATAGGCCCTCTAATGTTTTTGAAAGAAATGAAAAGGATTGGCGAGCTTAGGAGTCTAGATTTTTTATTCTTCAAAAGAAGAAGAGCATACTCTCCTATTCCATGCCGTTTTCTCCCACAAACACACCAAACAAGTTCATTTCTTCAAACTACTTCACTCAAAACTCAATCTCCCATGATGAGTCTTTGATTCCTCCACTTGGAAAGAAGAGAAAATCCTCTAGTGAGACTAAGTAGTAAGCTTAAGTTCGATGTTAAGTTCCTATTATAAGAAAGTACAAAGAATTTGAAAATCAAATTTGTGTCGTTCAATTTCCCCAAATTAGGTGATTTGCTTGTTCATTTACTTTTCCCAAAATTAGACAATGAAACTGTTCATTTAACCACAAGATTTAGTGCTTTGATTGTCCAATTACTTTCCCAAAATAAATTATGCAATGTGTTTGTTCATTTAACGACAATATTTAATGATTTCTTTGTTCAATTAGTATCAAAAAAGAATTATACAATGTAAATTTTCCTTGTTCAAATTTTCCACAAATTCTTCTCAAATCCTGAATTGACTTTTGAGTTTCTGATTTTCCTTAAAGGAAAAGAGCATAATCCTATGGTCAATTCAGTAAGTGATTGGAAAATGTAATTACGTTTTAAATATTTGAACAAATGAAAAAAAAAACAATTCTTCAACCTGTGAACCACAAGTTAGTAGTTATTTTCCACCTTTTTGAGAAAAAAAGGCTTTGACAGTAGCCTGCAATCAATAATTAGGTTGTTTGAAGGATAGAAACAGACAAGATCAAAATATTAGTGGCTAGACATTTCAATTTCCAAATCCAATAACCAGATGTGATTGCCTTTCCTAAATGCGAGCCTAGATATCCTGGATACGAGACCCTTTCCTGAATGCGATGCTTTGCACAAAAGGAGAGACAAAACCTTACCACATGTGATCCTTTACCAGATATGATACATAGGTAACTAAATGCAAGTTTAGAAACCTAAGATGCGATCTGATTTCCTGAATGTGAGGCCCTTTCTTGAATGCGAGCCTGGATCAACAAAAGGCGACTCTGCACCTAGAAATAGAGAACCAAAATCAATCAAAAATGATTAGAAGGTGAGGTAAAATCCAAGGATCAGCCCCATGATGGGTGCCATAAATGTGTGTGTATTTTTTGGATCTGTTAGCTGCAACACAACACATCAAAAAGTCATTATATTAGTGAAATAACATGAAAAATAAGAGTTAGAATGCATATCAATCACTAAAATTGACCTATTACTCCCTATCTAAGAAGAGTTTGAAGAATGTTATAATTTTCCCTTAGATTATGCATTACTCAGTGACATATTCATGCTTAGAATGGAATATTTAAAGGATTTAAGCTAAAATGCTCAAGAAAAATTCATTTTAAAGCTCCAAATGAAAGATTATGACAATTTCTAAGAACGATGGGCTAAAATGCATTAAGATCTATGAGAATATGAGCAACATAAGTTTGCAAATGAATTCTAAAATTAGGGGCAGCATAAGGATGCTTTTCAATTCTCAATTTATGGGCCAATTGAGCTCAAAATTCATTCCATTTATAGAAGAATTTGAGGAATGAGAGGTTGGTATTGAAAGTTGAAGAGAGGTGGAGATTGAATCTTTGGTGATCCATGTGAGGTGATCCAAGGGATTTAACTCTTATTGGCTAGGGAATTGACTTTACCTATTGCAAATAAGGAGTTGTAACTAGGATTTATTTAATTCATTTTTATTAATTACTTTAGCCTTGTATTTGATTTTTTTTATTTAATTGATTTGGTTTGATTTAATTGGCTAATGCAATTAATGTAATTTAGTGATTAGATCACTTAGGAGATTAAATTTAATTTAAATGAATTATGTCAATTAATTGAAGAATTGTCATGACATAATTAAGGGTATGATCACACTTAGGGAAAATAGGGTCTATGGTCAGAGCATACCAAATTAGGGTGGTTACACATTCATCAACCTCATGAAAGTACTTGGTGAATTAGTCAACCCAAAAGGCATTACAACCCATTCACACAATCCTTCATTTTTCTTGAATGTTTCCTTCTCATCAACTTCCCCGATCCTAATATGATGATATCCACTCATCAAATCTATCTTGGTGAAATATCTAGCTCCACTCAAATAAACCATCAAATCATCCATCCTTGGAAAAGGAAACCAGTACTTGATTATGATCTAGTTGATGGCTCTAGAATCGGTACAAATGCTCCATTATCCATCTTTCTTAGGTGCTAATACTGTAGGTACTGCACATGGATTGAGACTCTCTCTGATTAATCCCTGTTGCAACAAATATTTAACTTGCCTATTGAGTTTTTCATTCTTTTTTGGTGTCACCCGATATACTGCCTTGTTCGGAAAACTAGCTCTTGGTACCAAATCCATACAATGGATAATACTTCTCACATGTGGTAATCCATCAGGAACATTATATGACATGATTTATGCATACTCATTCAACAATCCAATGATTTCTTTCAAATTTTCCTCTTCTGATACAATCTCCTTAGACTTCTTGGGTACTAAAGAAAAATACACATTATCATTCCTCATGCCATCTAAGAACTTCCTTCCATCCACTAAACAAATTCTTTCACTAGTACATACTTCATTCTTAAGGGGTTCTTCCAAGGGTAACAATTTTTTCTTCATTTCATTAGTAACAATGGTGTACACATTCTTCCTACCATCATTTATAGCTTGTCTGTCATACTGTCATGGTCTACCCAATAAGATATGACACACATTCATAGGCATAATATCAAATAAAAATTCATCATAATAATTCCCAATATTAAATTTAACTAGGCATTGTTCACTTACCAGTACCTTGTGTTCATCTTGAATCCATGCGATTTGATAAGTTTTAAGATTCTTCAATCTATGCAACTTAAATTTCTCCACCAACTCCTCTGAGACAATATTATCAGAACTGCTACTATCTAGGAAAACTTTTCACACCTTTTCTTGTACCTTGCATATGGTTTGGAACAAATTATTCCTCTGTTATGGCTCCACATCTTGCTCTCCTTGGTATAGGCTTCTCTGATTTATCAAGGTTGATCCATACTCTTCTTGGTTATTGTTTACTGATCCAGTGGAGTCCTCATTTGCAAATGTTGTTCTCCTACTGCTTTATGCCTTCTTCTCAGAGTTTCCTTGTTTACATTCAAAGGCTTGATGTCCTGCTTTGCCACATTTGAAACAAGTGCCAATGAACTTCCTTCTATCACCACTACCTTTTCCTTCATTGTCATAGGAGCCTCTTTTATTTCTCTAGTAGAAATAATTATCCTTAGCTTCTGACTCACTTCTTCCCTGATCTGCAAAAGATCTACCTCCTCCAACATTAGTACTAGATTGGCCTCTCTAAAATCTTCCTCCTCTACTTCTTTGCCTTTGTTCATGTCTTCGGTTCAAATTTTCTTCAGCCTTCAAAGCCCATTTGTAAGATTATTCAAAAATCCTAATATGTATCAAACTAATTCCATCCTATATTGACACCCAAAAACCATTAAGTTAATGAGTAACTTGTTGAGTTTCATCATCTACATGCCCTAATCTAATGTTCATCTTGTAAAACTCCTCAGTATAACTCTTAACACTTAAGTCTCTCTGCTTCAAGTTCTGCAACTTCTGAAATAGACTCGCTTGGTAATCCTCAGTAAAAAACTTAGCCTTTAATTTATTCACCATTCTCACCCAAGATTTGATCTTGTCTTTACCCCTTCTTTGCAAATCTATCTGCAAATGTTTCCACCATAAGGATGCATCCTCTTTTAACTTAGTGCAAGCATATTTTACCTTATTTTCCTCATTGGTTCCTTCAAGTTCAAAGTACTTGTCAATTTTGGTGATCTAATATACTAAATCATTAGAATCCAAGTTACCATAGTCATGTGGATTGAGATGGGGTCTCTTATTCATATTGGTCAAGGCTCTGATAAACCTCTCTTCCTCTTGATTCAACTTTGGTTGTATCTCATTATTTTCTCCTTCCCTTGCCTAATTCTGTTCATATCCTTCTTCATCACTTGCATCTTCTATGTGTTCTCCTCTCCTATGTGTTGTTTCCACTGCTTCCAATCTACCAACAATTTATCTCAACATATCCAAGACAACTAGAACTGCATTCCTTGCTCCACCTCTAGCATTTCTTTTGGTCATCCTTATGATCTTCAATAGATGTAGGTCAGATCCTCTCTTCTTCCACCCCACAAGAAAACCCTAGATTGCAAAACCTCACTTTGATACCACTTGATGTAGTCAAGGATAGTGGGAACTCAAGAGTTCAAACAAATCCTTGCAGCAAGAGTCACACAACAGAAGCCAACAAGAAAACAAAGAAATGAATGCAAGATCAACCTCCTTATTAGCATATAATCAATATATTAGACTACTAAAATTAGCAATACATTCCAGACATACAAGCCTGATTGGAACCTTCAATAGGTTATCTTTTTATACGATCTTCCTACAAAAACAACTACATGAACCTACTATATGTACTTTCTTTCATTAGATCTATAGATCAGATTCCTATAGGTACTAATGTTCAATTTTGTTCTATTCAATTCTATATCTCTTTGGAAATCAATTACAAGAGTTTTTAAATCCTTCACAAATATCAGGTCGGTCAAGAAAGATTACATTTCCCAATGCAAAGAAAATGTATTACAAAAAATAGGTTAGGATCCAAATCATAAGGATCTTCCTCCAATGAATGAAATAAGAATTGTGACCCCTCAAATAGTTCAGCCACACACGTAACATCATTGAGAAATAAGTTGTTAATCTTCGTTGATCGGGAAAACCTTCACAAGATCGGAAACATTAAAAATTGGCCGAAAAAATGAAGAACAAGACAATCCTGCCAAGAATTTGCAAAATCTCATGTTTGAAGCAACCAAATGATGTGTGAACCTAGGAGAAGGTCCAACACAATGCCACGAAAATGCTATAAGGATCACACACATAAAGAATCCAAATGTGACAATCACGTAAAGAAACTCAGAGACTGATCAAATAGGAAAAAAAGAAAACAAAATATTTTTGGTTGATGTAAGATTGCCAAGAACCCAAGATGCTCTTGAATCAAGAAGAAATAATTCGGTAGCAACTTGACTCAGGTGGAGAAAAGGCTCAATGAGATTGCTTGTTTTTTCTTTAAAAGTGATGCATAGCTCCTCGACCACTCTCTGTTTGGTGCAGGAGAAGGCTACTATGGGCAAGCTTAGCAAGAAGAAGGATTACAGGGGACTTTGCAAGTTCTTGACCGAAGATTGGGCGAGGATGATGCTTTCCCTACCAACCAGTGATATAAATGCCTGATACTGGTTTTTGCGCTGTGGCTTTTTTGGTTGAACGATGGCCTTGATGGCCTTAGAAGTCTTAAGTTTTTAGATAGTTTAATGTTTACAGACTTTACCAGTTTGAACCCTATATGGCATATATGGTTTCATGATATTAAGACATATTATGGCTTTGATGGTTGGTTCTGGTTTAATACTAATGGTGATAATGTTAGAATCTATTTTTTTTTATAGAGGAAATTTTAGGTGGTAGATTCTAGTTTGTTGATATTGTGCTGTGTTGGTGAACAGATTTGCACTTCAAAATAACAAGACAAAATGACTCATGATACCCAGATAGAAGTACAAATGCCACTAACAGTTGGAAAAGTCACCATTAGATTGATAACTTTCCTCTGAATTGTGAGGTACAACTCCATCTTAATAGATATTCATTGAATTAAAATATTGATATGCTTTTCACCAGAAAGTACAAAAGGCACAAACATCTACCCATAAACATGATGTAGATGTGCAACGATTTAAATTCATAAATAAAATAAATATGAGAGGCTGATACAAAGTCCACTTCTCTCACACTTACAACTCTTAACTCATTAAATCAAGAAACATGCACCCTTTCCAAACATAGCCTAATTTGGAAAACAAAGTTCCAAAATCAAGAACATGCATAGTTGAATGAATAAAATATGATACTGAAAAAGATTTTAATGAGACAAAGCTCAACAAAATCTGAAGAAACAATAATAAATTCAAAGACTCATAAATTGTTTCTCCATTATTACAATATCCAAAATGAGTTGTACATTACATCTGCATAGAAATAAAAACATGCTCTCTCTCTTTTATCATAAATAAAAAAACCTCTCCTTCTGTAGCACACAGGCTACCTAAAAAAGAACCCTCTCTACTGAAAGTTTTCTCCCATAAATAATTTCCTCAGAATTTGTTTGGTTTCTATAACCGATTCTTGAAAGGTAACCAATTGATCCTTTTTTCACTTTACCTTTCCTTTTTTACTTTCTCCATAAATCCTCTTTATAACATCAAGTATTTATAAACTTTATATTAAAGAGTTTATAATTATCATTTTATAAAGTTTATAAGTAGATTTGGACAGGTGGGATATGAATACATTAGTCCAAAATTAAAATATTTTTGATGCTGGGCAGATTGGAAAAATTCATAACAGTCAAATGGAGTCTCAGTACGGGGGGCAAAACTTTTTATCCCACTGTTGGATCTCCTTCATTTTTGGATATGTTGGTGCAGTCCTAGTTGCGCACAACTTTATCAGAGCGTTTGGGAGAATTATGTCCAAGTCAAAAGTTACCTGTCTCTGTGTAGAGGTATATAAAAATGTCAAAAATAATCATACTTGTTGTGTTAATGTTATCACCAACTTTCACATCCTTTGCACTTGGCGATGAAGTCACTTTACCATTCTTACAAAAAGAATATCAAATAGGCCAAGATAATGATATTGAACCAATGTTAACCTTTTTGAACTCTGTTGAAATTGGTTCAACAAAGTGAACTTGTGCTTCGAACCTGAATTCTAAATATCTGAACCTCTGCACTAAACCTGGTTGTATTTGAACTTACCAATACTCAACATGAAAATCAGAGATAGAAAGATTGATTTTAAAATTTTAAATGGAGTGTCTATGTGAGGGCTAACATGCTGTTAATGGTAATCTGTTGCTAATGCTTTGTTGTTTGTACTATGGGTCAACCCCTAGTTTTGACTACTTTTAATATAAAAACCATTACCTGTAATATAATAATATAATAATATTTACGTTAAATAACAAACAAATAAAATAATTGTCTCCATAATCATATCTTTTGACATCTTTTAAATAATTCTTTCTAAATATAAATATACTAATTTGTATTGACTATTTTGAACATAAACCCATAAAAAGAAACAAAAATTATGTTTTTATAATTATTAAAAATAAAAAAAATAATCACAAACTATAATTTGTTGTTTAATCTTTAGATTTATATACTTTTGAAAAATCAATAAAATATTTGAATACAACTAATGCATTAATACTCTTACCCACCAAAAATTAATAAAACTATATTACATTCCTTATGAAGAAAACCAAACCGAGTTAAATTAAATTTAGTACCTACTTTAAACAAAACACATTTCTAAAGAATATGACCACCTAATGAAAGTGAAGTTTGCCTTGTAAATTACTCTTCCAACTAAAATCTTACTTGAAAAAAATGGCCATCTTGTGAAGGGGACAATCTACCAAATACCGTACCAAAACAATATACTAAACCAAGCTTTCCTAACCAAGTTTATATTCCTATTGTTGCATAGATACAACTTTTACTTGGTGAGACATAACAAAAAAGATGAGTGACCCACCAATAATTCCTAATATCTTTGGTACAAGTGAATCTCATCACAATTTCATGTTATGTCTTAAAGTGGTTGATTTTATGGTGTTTTCCCTTATATTAAAGTGGTTGATGTTTTAAGTCAACAAACATATAATTATTTATTGAAAGTATTAAATAAATTTCATTCTAATAAAAAAATATTTTTCATGTCCACCTTCACATCCAATATTAAAAGCCAAACACATCATGTGAAATTTGATGCCCACAAAGATTGTCTTCTTTATGAGATGTGAAATTTGATGCCCAAAAAGATTTTCTTCTTCATGAGATGTGAATTTGGCCTTGCTTATCATAGTCACTTTAATTGTATACCAAATAAAATCTAATGTTTAGGTGAAGTAATGGTAGATGACCAGTCCCATATTGTTCCCTCCTTTGGAGCACAACATAAACATATATTAAATATAAGATATATATGGCATGGAAAAACTATATATCTTGTTTCGTGTTAGGTGTTTATTTCACATCACAAAGTCCAAACATAAAAACACATTAATAATTAGAAATATTTTAATTCATAAAAAAATCAAATTTAATATAAATATATGTGTAAGTTCATGTTTGAACGGTTAGAATAGTAATTTTAATAAATTGAATTGCAAACAAAAAAATAATAATAATGTATGTTTGTAGAAAATATATAAATATAATATAAAGAAAAGTACCATAAGAATTGTAAGGTTAGTTTAATAAAAGTTTGAGATGTCAATAACAAGTCAAAATAAAAAATAAAAAATTGATGGTTAATATATAATAAATTTTAAAAATTAGTAAAACAATTGACTGGAAGTTAAGTTTAAATAAGTTTAAAGAAGTAATATGATGTATTAAAAAGATGTCAAAATGTAATGTAATTAATTATAAAGTTGAAAAATATATCTTTGATGTATTTTTCTATTTAGGTTTTTTTTGTCTATATTAAAGTAATGTCTTAATATATTTATATTGTTATAATTTTTTTTTGTTGTTGTTGTGTATAATTAAAGTTGAATATTAACCGTTACCTATTTTTTATTTCCCATCTCAATAAAGTGGAGCCCGGTATATTTTTCAGATAGTTTTCAGGGTGCATCTCTGTTATTAATGGTATTTTGCCAAAAGAGGAATCTCATAAAGGAATCACTGAAAGATGCAATAGTTTACAACAGATAAGAATCATGCAAAATTGCAAATTTAAAAGAATGATTTTTTTATTCATGAATGTAAATGTGCAATATCCTACACTAGCCGTGGGAGTAACTACTATAATACACTATACAAGGAAATGATACATATAAAAATGAAAGCATAAATAAAGACAAGGGATTTGCCATTGCCTCGTAATGACAAACCCTCGTAGTTGAGTGTCACATATTCCTTTCTGGTTTCTTCGCCATCCAAAGTACTTACAGGGAGATTCAGAACTGAATTCATTGTTTATATAACAGGTTTGTTCAAATTTGCAGACATAGGTGAAGGTTTTATTTCTGATTGGTTCATTTAAATATTTCAGCATGTGGGAATCAAGTGGGCTCCCATAAGGGTTGAGCCCAACATGCCAAGAAATAATGAGTATGCAGCTCTAAGAGTTGTTTTCAGTTGCATAACATGGTATTTATTCAAAGAAAACATAGGTGGTCTGATATTAGCAACAAGGAGCCAACAACATCAAATGTAAAGCAATGAAACAAAGCGAAATTTCTATATAACAGAGAGATGATGATGAAGAACCAATCTAAAACATGTCATAGCTATGTAAGGACATCACATGTGCAGCAGATCACATGTTCAAGACATATCAATCAATATTTGAAGTTAAAGCAAAACAAGCACTATGGATCATAATTGCCATGATGGGGCAACAACCATAAAGTAGTTCAAGGATAACTTTATGTCTTCACATAGTTCATTCTACATGAGACATGACAGTCAATGGATTGTGAAGAAGAGAGGCAACAAAACAAGCACATTGATCATAGAAGCGCTTTGAGAGGAAAATCATTAATACCAAAATGATTAGATCCACCAAGATCACATTCACACATCATTGTTATAAAGGATCTATAAAGTATCAAGGTGCAGACATGATTTTCAGAACAGAAAGCTGATGACATGTAACTAATTGAATGTTTGACAATGTTAAGTTGAAGATAATGCAAGGCATTAAATCAGTTAATGTATTGTATTTTCATTGATGTCAACTTGATATCATCTGTACGGTCATGTACATAATGCCAAAGACTTCAGAAAACCAAAGGAACAAAGGTTATGCTTTCACCAATGCATAAAAGTCAAGTATTCACTAAGTGACAAACAACACCGACGTAGTGCACACTGACGGACAAAGAAAAGAAGAACAGTCACAGTGATACCCGATGATCATAATTATAGTGTTTCCCGAGGAAGCAAAACCACAGGATGCCCGACGAGCAAATTCAGAAGGTTGCCCGACGAGCTAAAGATAGTGTTGCTCGACAAGTAAAATTCCAATGATGCCTGACGTACGGAGATCATGAAGCTAACTAGAGTCTCACCGATGGAACTATCAGTTGTCACTGACAACTAACTACAATGGTGACCGACGGAACAGAAAGTTTAGAAAATGACAAAATATCTAGCTGGCAGAGCCAGAAAATAGACTTAACTGGTTTTCTACTTTGTTTTATTCGACCAGAGATAAGTGATTGATTTAAAGATGATTTGTACATTTGGCAAGAAGATATCTATGAGACAAATCAAGAGTTATGCTTTAAATCTAATTGGCTGGGTTGTTTTTCACGCCAAGAATCAAGAATCAAGAATCAAGAAACAATGAATATTATGTCTATATAAGAGAAGCATAATTCATTTACGAATGGGATTAAGGGGAGTGAATATAAAGAGGATGCTGAAGAGAAAATGATGAAGAACAACTTCATGCAGTCCTAATCAAACAAGCTCAAGGAAGAGCTAAGAAATTCTGCAGACACAGACGAACAGTGAACACAGCATCACAGAGTAGAAAGTATGGAGCACAAGGATTGAATTGATACATTGGTCAGAGAGGTAATGTACTTAAATAAATCTGAAAATCTACAATTTAAAGTTGCAATATGAACAGGTCATAGTGTTTCAGTTTAACCATTGAAGCATCAAGTCTCTTAAATGAGCATGAATTAACAGTCTTCTATATATTGAGGTACATCTCAAGGAGTACCAAAAAGTTTGATTCATGAAAGTAGCATTGGACTTGCCTGATACCTATTGACAATCTAAGGAGGCTGATTCAAGGTTGGTAGCAATAGATGCCCGATACTAAGTGACAACCTCTATGTATAAAATCCTCTAACAAGGTCACACTTAACAGTGTGTTTGTAACCTTTAACAGGGTTGGCTCCTAACAACGCTCACTTCAGAAGAGCAAAAATTTGGGGTACCCGTCCCAGTGGTTTTTCCCTTAACATGGTTTCCATGTTAAAAAATTCATGTGTTATGTGTGTATGATCCATTTCTTTACTGTCTTGCATCTTACATAGCTAACTCTGGATTGATCGGTATACTCTACTTATTTATTGAGTTTCAGTAAATAGTTATACTGCTTATCGGTAATCAAGAAAGAATAAGGATTAACAGAGAAAACCGACAGACAGTTAATCATTAGTAGTATTTCATGCATGCATCTTGTAGGGACATAATAATCTGAGATTTATAGATTGGTGGTTAAGTTTGAAGGATAAATTTTTGAGGCCACTGATTCACCCCCCCTCAGTTACTACTAACAAAAGCATCATAATGCATAATTAAATAATGTTTCAAGAGATAATGATCAACATATGCTAAAAATAAAGGTACATTGCATGATATACTAGAAAAAGAGTTACAGTTATGTGTTTCTTTCTATACATCTCAGAAAATGCATTCAACAGTGAACAACATAAGAACAACCTAATGACTCCACCAAAGTAAAAAAAGCAATGACAATAATCAAATCAAAGGAAAGGGGAAACAATGAATGACATTCAATTTCAATGAACATAAATGATGGTGATGGGACTTCCTTGTGTTGGAAGCACTAAGAGGGGGGGGGGGGGGGGGGGGGGNGGTGAATCAGTGTTTAGCTATTTATTCAAATTCAGAAACTTAAACATAAATCAAATATACATCCAATGAAGCATAACACAAGATCACATAACACTTGATATGATTACGGGGAAACCTTGATTAGAGGAAAACCCTGGTGGGAGTTAGTACCCACAAATATTGTACTAGTATAATGAACCTGTTAAAGTTCCTTTTCCCTGTTAGAAATAGTATTTATAATGACCTGGTTAAGGGTTTAACCCTGTTAGGGGTGAGGACTCACTATCCAAGAGCTCACTTCTCAAAGAGAAAGAAGGCTACAACCTCCTGAGAATAGATATGCACTATATCCAAAGATGAACTATTGTATGTGACACAGATGTCTGATCAGTTCTAGTTATGCGCTTATGCTCTTAACTTCTTTAAGGGCTCTATCTCATACTGATATCTTCATACTGCTCTTCTATTCATCTTCTCTAACTTATTCGACAACACTTCTAATGTATCTTTGCATTACATATATATATCTTTATGCCTAAATAGACGCGACTATAAAGACGACCTTAGTCGGCCCAAAAACATAATACACAACGCTTCCAAACAAATTGGCTTAAGAATGTTTATAACAATGTTTAATACATGCTTAAAAACTTATTACAATAGGCACTTAGCCTTTACATAACAAAAGATTACACGCTAATCAAAACAATGAAGTCCGCGTCATACTCTGTATTCTGGACTGCTGATGTACTTGTTCTTTCTGTAACTTGTCCGTACTTCTATTTTGTACTATGCATGTATAGGGTAAGCATAATAACATACCATAGAGGTTAAGTCTGAATGCGCATATCCTTAGGTGGTCGTATGCACGTGCGATGATGCCCTGATCGACTGCAAGTCACTGTTATGTTCTGTCTTCTACGCTTAGTCAATTTTCACTTCATAGTTTACTATCAAAAACTTCATATGTCTTTGTTTCCATAATGACAACACAAAATAAGCCATATACTCCCTGGGAGTCAACTTGCCAACAATCTCCCCCTTTGTCATTAATGACAACAAAGGAATGTGGCCAGGTTACTCAAAATTGACTAACACCCAAAAACTATAGATCATTATACTTTGTAATATGGGTGCAAGCACAAAGTTGAGTGCCAATTTCGCAGAAGTTCGCGGCAAAAAAAAAATGGCAAATAGAAACGGGCACCGATTTTTTAAAAAATGGGTGCCCGTTATGGTTCGGGTGCCTGAGCCGTAAATATAAAATGGGCGCCCGTTTCAAAAATGGGCACCCGTTTTGGTTCGGGTGCCCGTACCAAAACGGGCACCCGTTTTTAAAAAAATGGGTGCCCGTTTTGCAAAACTATTTAAAATTTATTTTAAATCATTTTGCAAATCATTTTCACTATTTGCTAAATGTGATTACGTTTTTCTCTAGATGGGTGCCCCTTTTTTAGAGCTACCACCGACCCCCCTGCTGCCATTTTTCTGACTATAGGTACATATTATTGTTTTTTATTAAAAATATTTTTTATTGTTGTTTTTAATTAGTTTAATGTTAAAAATGTACATTATGTTTATTGTTTACTATTTAATGTTTAAACTTTTTTTAAATAGGATTAAAATAAATTGTTATATTTAGTTTGAAATTTTAATTTGTAAATTATTTTAGAAAACTAAATAAAAAACGTATTTAATCATAGTAGAAAACTAAAACCTAAACGTAGAACGACAACTGAAACAAGAAACCCTAGGTAGAAAACTAAAACCTAAACCTAACGACAACTGAAACAAGAAACCCTAGGTAGAAAACTAAAACCTAAATACAACTGAAACAAGATTGTAAACCCTGGGTTGAAAACACAAATGTAAAGCTAGACTGAACTTCAAACAAAAAAATTATAAACCCTAGGTCTAGAAAACAAACAACAAACTCTCTCTCTCTCTCTCTCTCTCTCTCTCTTAGAACTAGTTTAATATTTAATGTTCAATACGTATATTATGTTTAATGTTTGAAGTTTGTTCTTTTAATAGGATTACAGTAAATTACATTATGTTTAGTTTTATTTTACTTTGTAAATTAGTTACGAAAAATAAAAAGACTTTCAAAACTTAAAACCTTAGGTAGAAAACCTAAACCTAAACCTAAACACAACTGAAATAAGAAACCCTACGTAGAAAACAAAAATGTAAACCTAGACATATAACTGAAAACATAATTGCAAACCCCAGGTCCAGAAAATAAACAATAATATCTCTCTCTCTCTCTCTCTCTCTCTCTCTCTCTCTCACACACACACACACACACACACACACACACACAA
>MU223633.1:1540288-1594388 GCA_018584345.1 Thuja plicata | reverse complement strand
AAGGCACAACACTTGGTGAAGGTTTTGCAAATGAGGATGCAAGCAGAGTGGGTTTAACCATGGAGGAAACTCCGTAGTTAAGTGCCCTTGAGTTGGAGTCGTACAGGGATAGGTGACCTCTCGGGAAGTCCCGGTGCTTCACCTCTGTGAGCATCACCCAGAGCCAATGAGTTCTAAGTGTTCCATTCATTCTCATGAGAGATGGGTTTGTGTAAACCACTACTCATGAATCAAAGGTCAATGAGTTTGACTCAAAAAACTACACAATTGAATCGAAATAGAATTTAAAAAAAAAAAAAATTTAAAATTAACATTGGTCAAAATTTTGACCAATACCAGGGTTAATTTCCACCAATGTTTGGTCAAAATTTTGACCAACGCTAGAAAATTAGTGGTCGCAAATTTTGACCAATATATTAAAAAAATGACAAGAATGCCATGCTTTCGACCAATACAATGGTCGAAATTTTGACCAATGGTTTGGTGGAAAGCATGGCATTCTCGTCGTGTTTTTAGTGAATTGGTCAAAATTTGCGACCACTCGTTGGTGGAAGTATTGGTCAAAATTTCGACCAATGCACTAAAAAATGATGGCAATTTTAATCTTGGGTTATAGTCAAAATTCTGACCTTTATTTTGGTCAAAATTTTGACTAATTATAAATACGTTGAAAATTCGACAAAAAAAGACCGACGAAAGTTTTGGTCATGAATTCGACCAATTACTGTCAAAATTTTGACCAATTGTCGTCGAAAATTGAGGTCAAATTTACTAGTGAAAGATTGTTTGCTTGGAAGAGAGTTTTAAGGCTCAAGCTAAAGATCACAAGATGAGAAAAAGGGATGTACCTAAGCTGAACAAGGACAACTTTGAATCATGGAAAAGCAGGATAAGACTCCACCTATCAGGTATTGGAAATGATGGCACATAGTACTTGGATACTGAATTTGTTTTACCTACTGAACCTCTAACAATTGATCAATTGAGAGAGAAGCGTGAACACAATTCTATGATGATAGAACTTTCTTCCTCACTCTTCGGTGCTAAATTTGAAGATGTCAAATCATGCACCACTGCAAAGAAAATGTGGGACAAACTCAAGCTAGTACATGGAGGAGATACAAATGTTCTAAGAGGTAAGACTCAAAGCCTAAGAGGAAATTTTGATGACCTAAGAATGAAAGAAGGAGAAAACATCACTTAGTACAGCTGCAGAATCAAAGAGGTTATTAATGCTATCCAAGGAGTAGGAGGTATACTTGAAGAAGAAACATTAGTAAGTAAAATTCTTAGAACCTTACTATTTGTTTATGCTATTAAAGTATCTTCTATACAAGAAATGAGAGCATTAGAATATAACAATGTTATTGTAGATAGTTTGATTGGTAGAATTATTTCATTTGAGATGAATAACTTTGACAACAGTGTCTTATCAACTATTGAGTCCGCATTCAAATCTTATTTGAAAGTAAGTAAATCAAATCATAAAAACACTATGAGAAATGATTGTGAAAGTGATAGTGATAGTGATGACCAAGAACTTAATGAGATTGAAGCACTAATGGCTAGAAGATTGCAGAGAGGCAAAGGTAGATACAAAGTTAAATTACCATTGGTATGTTTTAATTACAAAGAGATTGGACACATTCCTGGTAGATCCCCTAACAAAAGAAAATATGACAGAAGCAATGACATAAATTATGAAAAGAAGTTTGACAGAGGTGATGGCAGAGATTACTGAAGCAATCGACAATTTGAAAGAAGAGATAACAGAGACTACAAGGCAAAGGAAAGAAGGCTTGTTACCTGGCTGAGAACAAAGCTAAAAATACTAACACCGAATGTGATGAAGATAATGAGGTGGTATTTTTTTCTATGAAGGATGATTCAGATGAAGAAGAAAGGTATGTTGAAACTGCACTCGTATCTAAGGTTAGTAAAAATGATGTTTGGATTATTGATAATGGTTGTACTAAACACATGACTCGAGATAAGAAAAAGTTTCAATTTTTTGAATATTATAATGGTAGATCAGTAAGAATGGGTAATGACTCACCTTATCCAGTTGAGGGTAAAGGAACCATAATGTTGAATAATCTGATCAGTTGTGAAAATGTATATTGGGTGAAAGGAATTAACTATAATCTATTGAGTGTTTCATAGATGAATAAAACAAGTCACCAAGTTACATTTGAGAACAAAAAGGTAAAGATCTTTAATGAATCAAGAAGGTTGATCAGAACTAGTGAGTAAACAAAAGGTAACCTATTCTATCTTGATGATATTAAGATCACTTGTTTATTGGCTAGAAATGAAGACATTTGGTTGTGGCATAAAAGGTTATGTCATGTGAATTTTGACAACATGGTTAGGATAAGAAATAAAAGGAAAGTAAGAGGCTTACTGAGCATGTCAAAACCTGACCTTGTCATGTGTAAGAATTGTCAAAAGGGTAAAATGACAAAGTCTAGTTTCAAGAGAAAAGCCTACACATCTATTGCTATTCTAGAATTAGTCCATACTGATCTATGTGGACTAATGAGAATAAAGAGCTATTATGGTGATAGATACTTCATTCTCCTTGTTGATGATTATTCTAGAATGATGATTGTTATGTTTTTAAAAGAAAAGTCAGAAGCATTCAAGATGTTTAAATGGTATAAAGCTATAGTTGAAAAACAAAGTGGAAAGGAACTGAAATGTCTAATGTCAGATAGAGGAGGAGAATTTATTTCTGATGAATTCACTAACTTTTGTAATGAGCATGGAATTCAAAGACAAGTTTCTGCACCAAGAACACCACAACATAATGGGATTGCTGAGAGGAGAAATAGATAAATTGCTGATTGTGCCAGAAAACTAATGATTGAGAAAGGTATCACACAAATATTCTGGAGAGAAGCTATCAGTACTGCTGTCTACACATTAAACCAAGTTCAATTGAAGAAAGATACCAATAAGACACCTTATGAGATATGGTATGGATACACACCCAATGTAAGTTACTTTAGAATTTTTGGAAGTTAATGTTATATTTTAAAAGATGATAGAAATGGAAAGCTTTAATCCAAAGGTGATGAAGGAATATTTCTAGGTTATTCTAACAAAAGAAAGGCTTATAAATGTCTTAACAAATCCTCTAACAAAATCATTGAAAGTGCAAATGTCAAAGTGGATGAATTTGTTGAGAAAAATGATGAGGAAAGCAGAAAGGAACCAGAAGACTACAATAGATTTGTCTATAGTGAAGAACCTAAAACTCTGCCTGAGCAATAGTGTATCACTACCGAGCGACAAAATAATGCACCCAAGGATTAGGCTACAAACACCGAAAATTAAGAAATTTCTCACAATGATATACCGAGCGATGAAGATAAAAATGAAGGTCAAGATGATGATCAAAATGATGAACAAAGAGATAAACCAGTACTTTCCAAGTATGTCAAAAGACACCATCCACAAAACTAGATCATAGGAGACAAAAAGGATGGAATGAGAACAAGAAGTAAGTCTTTGAACACTAGATGTTTGATTTGTGATTTTGATCCTAAATCTGTCAATACTGCACTTGAGAATCAAGAATGGGTTAGTGCTATGAATGGAGAGATTGAGAAGATTGAAAAGAAAAAAAACATGGACATTAGTACCTAGACCAAATAACAAAAATGTCATTGGTACCAAATGGATATTCAGAAACAAGCTGAATGAGAATGGAGAAGTCACAAAGAACAAAGCAAGATTAGTATGCAAAGGGTATGCACAAGAAGAAGGTATATACTATGGAGAAACCTTTACACCCATTTCTAGACTAGAAGGAGTAAGAATTCTAATTTCTTATGTTTCCTACAAAGGATTCAAAGTATACCAAATGGATATCAAATCTGCATTCCTAAATGTAATACTAGAAGAAGAGGTATACATTGAACAGCCAAAAGGGTTTGTTGATCCTAACAAAAGAAACATGGTTTGTAGACTACACAAAGCCTTGTATAGATTGAAATAAGCACCGAGAGAATGGCATGAAAGAATTCACTCTTATCTCATAAGTATTGGATTTGTAAGAATAAGTGATAACAATAATCTGTATTTAAAAGAAGATACTGATGATAACATTTTGATTGCTGAGACATTTGTTGATGATATCATATTTGGAGGTAATGATATGCTATGCAAATCATTTGCTGATGAAATGAGAAAAGAGTTTGAGATGTCAATGTTTGGGGAGATCAAATTTTTCCTTGGTCTACAAATTCTTCAATAGGATGCAGGAATCTGCACCACACAATCCAAATATATCAAAGAAGTTCTCAAGATATTCAAGATGGAGGACTCCAAGCTAGTTAGAACACCTATGGAAATTGGATGCAAGCTGACAAAGGAAGGTAAGTCAACAGAGGTAAATCAGACCCTATATAGATATATGATGTGAAAATCATGTATGTTGTACACACTAGATCAGATATAGCACATGCAGTTGGAATAGTTACAAGATTCTATGCTAATCCTAAGGAATCACACATGACTGTTGTCAAAAGAATTCTGAGATATCTAAAGAATACTGAAGAATGTGGTCTATGGTATAATAAAGAAGGAAAATTTGAGCTTCAAGTCTATACAGATGTTGATTGGGCTGGAAACATAGATGAAAGAAAAAGAACCACACGACGAGCCTTCTTTATGGGTGACAGACTTGTCACATGGATAAGTAAAAAGCAAGGATGCATCTCACAATCCACTGCGAAAGAAAAATATGTGGTTGCTGCTACAAATTGCTCTAGCATTGCTTGGATCAAGCAATTACTAGAAGGTATGAATATGAAAATTCTTAAACCAGTGATATCTATTGTGATAATACAAGTGCTATCAATATTTCAAAGAACCTTGTCATGCATGCTAAGACAAAGCACATTGCTATCAAGTATCATTACTTAAGGGAAGATGTACAAGAGAAAGAGGTGATATTGGAATATGTACAATCCAAGGAACAATTAGTAGACATATTCACAAAGCCATTGCCAAAAGATACATTTGATAACTTGAGGAAGAGACTAGGGGTCTGACCCTTGTCCACTAGTCACTAAGCTGACTAGGAGGCTGCATCAGCCTACACATTATTATATCATTCTTGTTGATTCAAGAAAAGAAATGGAATGCAATGATACATCAATACAAAAAGGTACTTATTAGAACCAAACACTAGAGAAAATGTTGGCTACTACAGAGCTAAATTGTTGATGGAGAGGAAATTCAAGGAATATATTAGGGAGAGAGATATTTGTTTGGCATTGTTGTCAAAGGGAGAGATGTACTCAATGAATATATCCATATCAAATATCTATCATGATCATCCAAAGGGAGAGAAGAAGAAATATCCATCAAGGAGAGGAACAGTCAAAGGGAGAGAAAACATCAGAGAAAGATTCAAAGCAACATCCATCTAAGGGAGAGAATTAAAAAATTTAAGACTACATATCTATCCAGAAAAGGTAGAAGACATTCTACAACAAAGGGAGAGATAAAATCAGAAGTTGTTACAACTATCTAGTGAAGGCAATGAAGAATGAAGAAAAGTAATCTGCAAGAATCAAATCTAAGCTAGAAGAGCTTACTGAGAGTCAAATATTTGTATTGGTTATAGAACAAATAAGTTTGGGAGAGATTGATGAACTACAACTGATATATTTCATATTGTATTAGTAGTATGTTTCCATCAATGCCAAAGGGAGAGATTGATGAACTATAACTGATTAAATGTTTGAAGATGACAAAGTTGATGATCACCGAGATGCAAAAAGTAAATACAAGACATTAAAATAGTTAATGTATTGTATTGTCATTGATGTCAACTTGATATGGTATGATTACTCATACACATATTGTCACAACACTTAAAGATCTGAAAAGACAAATTTTTTTCATTGGTAATCATATACACCGAGTGATAGTAAACCCCAATGGACAATGATCCCTGAGCATAGAAGTTCACAGTGTTACCCGATGGATAGTTTTACCTAAGCAAGTGATACCTGAGACAGCATTACCGAGCTAACTGCAGTTGTCATCAACCAGAACTAAATTTGATGCTCGAGCTATCTTTTGTAGTCACTGAGCACAACTGAAGTGTTAACCGACGGGAACTTAAGTTAGGAAATGAAAAAAAAAAGTTAGCCGGAAGGAGCTATATTTAGAATTAACTGATTGCTTAGTTTGTTTTCATCAATCAGATAAAATCTAAAGATAAGAAGGAGATTTAAAGCATGTTTTATTCCAGAAAACAAGGAGAGATTTATAGAATAAAACTAAAGCAAGCATGGTGAGCTTTATGAATCAAGAAGTGATCAACGAAGAAAAAAAGAAGGACAATAACCAGTGAAATCATGTCTATATAAAGAGACAATTAATTCATAATAAAAAGAGGAATGTTGAAGAGAATTCTGGTGAAGATAGAAGTCTTCATGCAGATACGATCATACAAGCTGAAGAACATAGATAAGAATTCTGCAGGCAACAAGCAACAGAGAAGCAATAGCATTCACTGAGAAAAAAGAAGTGGAGAAAAGGAATTGAAGAGAACATTGATCATAAAGGCATTATGTACTTACAATAGATCTAAAAATTTGCAATTCAAAGTTGTATTTATGAACAGATCATCTACTGTTTCAGTTTAAACATTGATTCAGAAAATCTCTTAATAGAGTGGGATTCAACCATCCTTAATATATTGAGATACATCCCAAGGAGTATCAAAAGGTTTTCATGTTGACAACATAGTGAATGCTAGGTCAAGTGATAAACTGTTAGTTTTAAATCCTCTAACAAGGTTGCACTCAACATTGTGTTTGTAACCTTTAACAAGGTTAGCTCTTCACCGAGCTCACTTCAGAAGAGTGAAAATTTTGGGTTACCGGTCCCAAGTGGTTTTTCCATTAACAAGGTTTCCATGTTAAAAATCCATGTGTCAAATGTGTATATGGTTCATTGCTTTGATGTTTTTCTTTACACATTACTAAAACAAGATTGATTGGTAAACACTACGTTATTTACTATATTTCGGTAAAGGTTAAGAAAAGATAGACTGCTATTTGGTAAAGCTTAAGGAAAAGGATAAATAGTATATTCACCGAGCAGTATATATATGTTAGATTCACACAAGGCATACATCTTGTAGGACTGAAGATAACTAGAGGTTTTATATTTGCGGTATAAAGTTTTGGTTGGATTATTGGATTAATTTTTGAGTCCACTGATTCACCCCGCATCCTCTCAATTATTCTAACATAAAGTATTAATTGTCATGCAAATGCAGAAAAATAATAGAGATGTTCAATATAGAAGTCGTGGCTAGTAGTGACTAGTGAAAGTAAAATCTTCAAGGAATACATAACCAATCATTGAAACCAATACAATCACAAAATCCTCATTATAAACATGAAATATAAAAAATACAGAGAAAATATATCTTTGCATTGTTTTCTAGTCAAAATTTGAGATACTTGTGGGAAGAATGAAGATCCATAGAGATTTTCATGAAGTCTGCCACAAAACATTATAGGGAAGCCTCCATTACCAGCCAAAACCCTCGAAGACATCTCATGGTGGCGCCTAGACAAAATAATCAACAAGTGCAAAAGAGAGATAGTGAAAGAAAGATGAAAAAATGAAGGGAATGACTTCAGATAGTGCTGGAAAAGCTCTGGAAACTTCACCATATCCTCCCAAAAAATTCTCCAAAACCCCTTCATGGTGGCGGCTAGAGCTCTAGCAACAAGAAGACTATGCAAGAAATGAAATGAAAGTGAACGATTCTTAGGGTTTTGATACCCTATATTGACTACATGAAAAGCATTTTATGGGTTTCATTTTATTTTCCACTCAATTTTTTCCTTTTGTGTGAATCTTATGGGATTTTAATGATTTGTAAGTGATATGTAATATTGCTAAGGGCGAAAAGATGTAAAGAATTAAAATGATATTTTCTCATATCATTTTATTAACGTTGTTTAAAAATGTGGAATGTGGGCTTTTTAAAAGTAAACAATAAGTATTTTATTTTACACAATTTAGTAATAGTTAATACTTAATTTATTATTTTAAAAAATATTATTAAATTAATAATGTTATTAAGTGGTTTAAATTATCGCTTATTAAAAATTATTAATACAAATAATATTTATGAGAATACTAAACTATAAATTAAATATTAATTATTATTAAATTAATAAAAGTACTAAATGCCTTATAACTCATTTATCTAATCAATATCTTGATATTTATTAAATAAATAAATTATAAATCATTTGATATTTGTGATGCAAAATACAATATTTATTTTTTACCTTTAAAAGGTCAAACGGGGATTGTAGACACCTAAAATTGGTCAAGCAAATCAAATAGAGAATGAAGTGAGCCAATGAAGCAAAATCATGAATTAATTAAATAGTTAAAGCCTTTGGATTAATTAAATTGAATAATCAATTAATTATGCAATTGATATTAATCAATTAATTGCATAGTTAAAATCAAATTAATTCCAACTCATTCAAGGGTGCACATGGCTAAAATAATTCAATTAAACAATTTAATTAATTCCTAATATTTCTCACCCATCATATGGGCAAATCAATTTCAACCAATAGGAATTCAAAGAATGAGCTCACATGGATCAAGCCCAAATTGATCATCCATCACACATCTTAGAGTTGCATCTTGACCACTCATTTTGTCTCATTATTTGAAACCATCATTTGATTTGTCTTAACATTTGAGACAATTAACTCAACCTAACCCTAATCAAGGTTTAATCAACTCTACCCCCTACCCTTGGGAAATCCTTTAAATAGATGTCATTTTGAGTGCAAAACATATCACACACATTTATGAGCTAAGCATCATCATTATAGGCATTTTGATTTGGAGCTCATAGCTTTCATTTTGAGTTTAATTTTCATTTAGAGTTCAATTTGCATTTAGTGATAATCTTTGAAGCATTTTAGAGTATTTGAGAGCTAAATAACCATAATCATAATCAAATAGCTTCAATTCTCATTTTAGGACTGTCATTAATGGATGCTTAAGCTGAGATCACAGTATTTTGCTTCCTAAATAGAGAGCCATGAGCTGCTCATTGCTTTATTTTCAAATCAATTAGCTTATCATTTTTGAATTTTGTTAAATTCATTAGATATAAAGCTTATTTCATGAAGGTATGATTTTCATATACACAAATGGTGTCCACTGTGGGGTTGATAGCCTCATTTCTAACAATTGCATGAATTGTTCGTGTATTTGAGTGTGCTATTTTGCAGGATTTGACGACTTGCAGGTAAAGTGACGCATATAGACGTAAATCTTGACGCCTTTACAAAACAAAATAACGCATAACATAACTCTTCTATCTTCTGTCTTACCTTCTCTTAGTGCATCAAATAGATAAATTAACGCGTATGAGTATAAATCCTTACACCTTTACACAACGAAGCAGTGCGTGTTAAATATCTTCTGACTCCTGTCTATATTTCTTTCAACACCTCTGATAGCAAAGCAACACACGAAATACAAATTTTAACGCATTTACACAGCCAACTGAAGCATAGAAGGCTTATTTTGACACTTAATATGTTAGTTTATAGTGTATTTGATTTTGTTTTCACACTTTAAGCTATTAAATATCACTCTGTAACTTTTAAGTTACGCTTACAAGGATTCAAGTAGAACATAGTATCAATTAAGTAGCTCGTAGACATCTTTAAAGCAACACTTAGTAACCTTTAAAATAGTGCATGCTACTGTGTTTGAAATTTTGCAAATTCTTAATAGCCAGCAAATTAAATGAAAATTATTTATCAATTTGTAGATGTCAAAGCATAAGAAGGTGAAGAAGCACGCACTTAAAATTCACAAAGAGGAAAGAGAGATCAAAAATTTGTTAAGGTTTGAAAAATGAATCCATAATGCAAATGCTTTGGAAACTTTAAATGAAGAAGAAAAGCTTTATGATCATTATGTTAAAATTATAAAAGCTTACAAATCCAAATGTGTTCCTTAAATTGAATCAATTCACTTTGAAATCTTTGAAATAACTTTAAATTTGAGTGAATTGGAGCTTTTGTCTTTTGGATTTTGGTTTTACCTCATTTTGTGTGAGTTTTGTTGACTAACTTGTTGGATGAGAGGATGCAAAGGAGCTGGAATGACCGCCACTAGGTGAGTAAAATTTGAGAAACAAAGCAATTAAAAAAGTGCCTAGCCTAACTATCTTCAAAAAAGGTAAGATCAAAATCCCTTTGTATTTGTTTAAATTGCGGCAAGTCAAATTTAAAATCTACCAAATTAGAAACCTATTATTGTTTGTCAGAGGAGGCATTAGGCCTATGCTCTCAAATTTTTAACTTGATCAAAATGCCAAACATGTCAAATTTTATGATAGAAAGAAAGGTTGGAAAGAACAAAAACTAAATTTTAAAGCCTCTTGTTTGTGAGGAAAAGCATTAGGGATATTCTCTTCACCTTTGGTGAATCAAACTCCCAAAAGTGCTTGAATTACATTAGTTAAAAGGTTTGGAATGAACCTTGTTTATTGTATTTGGAAGTGAGAGAATAGTAGGGATATGATCTTCACCTTGTAGGTGAATCAAACTCCTAAACCTATTTGATCATTTCATTTCTTTATTCTAAATGAACATGCTAGAACATTAGTGAGCCTGCCTCCTTAGATTTTCCTTTTCAAGGATTTGAGAAGGAGCAACCTAAGTGGGAAAAAACCATTTTAGCCATGGTAAATCCAACCCACTATAAAATAAAATGCATTCATCCTTAATGGGTGAGTGACGGAAGGAATTCAGAATCAAACCTCCTCTAGTAGTCTTTGGGGATTGTGAAAAATCAAGTTTTTATGCGTGTGGGAGGCCTCTATAATGGGGGATAAAACTCAAATTTTTTTGAATAGAGTCTTGAATACAACCTGGTTAAACTAGAAATGCCTACCTACTAAAGCCATTTAAAATTCAAATTTGTCCATAGGTAGATTGCTTGGAAGACTTGCATGTGAAAGACCTGTCAAAATAATTAAGAACATACACTTTATGTGTAGTTTAAGGGTTCAAATTTTTTTGTGTTGTGTGTGTTTTGGTTGATGTTTTATATTGCAAACAGATAACATTCATCTAGATATGATCACATTTTAAAACTTTTAAAAATTAATCAAACAGTGATAAAAAAAAATAACAACACATTCTTGTTTCAAAGGCCTTTTAACGTGCACAAACAAAGAAGTAACGCTTATCAACTATCAAGTGGTGCTTATAAATATAATTTTAATGGATTTAAACAAAGAAGTAGTGCATATAAATAGACATTTACCACTTACAAGCTAAGAAATAGGGCGTACAAACTGGTTTTAACGCTTACAATCTATAAAGTAGCGTGCCTAAATAGTCAACCAACGCGTTCTTCTTTTCCAGTGAGTGCATACAACACATTAAAGTAGTGAGTACAAGATTTTAAGTAGCACGTACAAAATTATACTCTCAAACAATGGGTATCTCCCAAGGTTTTTGGGAAATTTTAGAATCATATTTGGATATGCTTTTTGGAGCACTTCCTATCCAAACTATCAGACTGATCATATTCCATCAGATTCAAGGAGTTCAAAAATTCCAAAGGAATTGATCGAAAGGGTGAATTATGGATAGTTGATCCATCCTAATGCTTTCTTTTACAATATCTCAATATAGCAAGGCAACCTTACAAATAAATTACCTGAGGAAAGAATTCCCCTTTCCAAGTAAAACCCTAGCTTCCTCGCTACCATCTTTTGAAACTGATAAGGAAGTGGAAACTAACACGATGGCTTTTCCCTTTGGATTCATGGATCTTGACCTTATCAATCATGTTAATAATGATACCAATAACAACCAAAATGGTGGAAATAAAGATGCAAATAATAATGGAAATAGTGGGGGAGGAAATAATCCTAACAATGGAGGTGTTGACATGAATAATGGAGGGAATAAGGACCCCCAAGATGAGGAGGTGACCAAAGAGAGAGTGAATGAAGCATCTCAGAGTCCATTCTTTATGAAAATCATGGAGAAAATACTAGAGAGAGATAGGGAGAAGTATTTATTTGACCTATCCCAAGAAGGGGTAAAATTCCCCCATGATTACAATATCACCACCCTAAAAAAAGGAGGATGAAAATCCAATTGCGATTATGAATAAACAAATAAAACTTTTTCAAATGCAATTGGAAAATATGAATAAAATGATGGCTCTAAAACCTTTCTCCATTGAGGCTATATGCCCATTCCCTTTTGATAATATCCTAATCATGGTACCGTTTCCTCCAAATGTGGTCTTTCCTAAATATGAAAAATACATGGGGGTATCCAACCCATAAGACCATTTGAGAAAATTGTGTGCATTAAGCTTGGAGTTTATGCATGACACCAATTATTTAATGCGACTATTTCCAAGAAGCCTTGGAAGATCCGTGATGGAATGGTTCTCAAAATTACCCTTAAACATGCGAACATTTGAAGAGTTGGCCTCAAATTTTGTAACTCATTACTTATACAATATCAAACATGAGGTCACAATGATAAATTTATGCAGCATGAAACAAAAGGAGGGTAAGAATTCCTAGTCTTCTTGCAAAGGTGGAGGACGATAGTTAATCAATATGCTAGAAGTATGCTTGAAAAGGAGAAAATGGATATCTTCTTAAATAGTTTGAACACAATCATGAACTATCGGTTAGAGCTACAATGTCCACCTACTTTTGAGAAGATCATTGAGAATAGAATCACCATAGAGTAATTTTGGTGAAGAATGGAGAGATCAATATTTTTAAGGAAAATAAGAATTTTCCTAATAACCACAATAATTCCAACAACAACAATCAGGCTTGAAATAATAGAAATCACTTTTGTCTCAAGAACACCAACAAGGGCATTGTCAATTATGGAGTTTTTGAGGCAAACAAATTAAAATCCACTCCTTTAAATCTCAAGAGATCTTCTAATCAAGCGAATAATGTAAATCAAATAGCAAAGGTCCCATTCAATAACAAAAACAACAACTTCCAAAACAAGCAAGAAGCTAACAAACCAAAATTGTTATTTATCCCATCACCAAGAAGGAAGTTCACACCCTTGAGTGAACCACTTGAGAATGATTTAAGGACCCTCATTTCTAACAAGGTCATTGACCTACTAGATTCAAGGCCTTATGAACCACAAGTTAACCCTCATGGTGGAATGATGCTCATATTTGTGAGTATCATCAAAACAGAGGGAACAAGACCAATGAATGCATGAGATTAAAGCATGAGGTGCAAAAATTGATATATAATGGGATAATCAAGGTGGAAGGACCTAAAAACAATTAAGACCATGTGGCCTTCAAAACTCCTTTCTTCAATCATGAGAAAGGAGAATCTTCAAATAGTAATCAAAATAACAAGAGAGGAAATGACAAAGTTAATTTTGCGCATAGCTATGATAATGTAATCAATTCCTTATCAGGATATGAGAATACTATTAATGTTGTTGTAAAAAATCAACCATCAAAGGAAACGTCTAATATTTTTACTAGGGGGAAATTATCAAAGATAAACTTACAAGGAACCACCCCTAAGACTATTGGTCCTAATCAACCATCTTCTTCTCAAAGGAAATGCAATATTGTGGATCAAATGCAAAATAATCCAACCCAAATTTCAATCCTTGAGTTGTTAAAACTATCACCAAATCATAAGGAGATATTATAAAAGGCTCTTGTGGAGACCACCATTCCTAACAACCTAGGATAGATTTCAAAATATGGTGGGTCATCTCATTGCACCTCATTGTTTGTCCTTTTCCAAACAAGATGACATGTCCATTAATCATTCCCCAAAATCTTCCTCTGCATATAGAGGTTTTGATACATAAACACCATGTCAAAAGAGTCCTTATTGATGGGGGATCTGGTCTAAACATTTTCACTTTGAGTCTAGTCAAGGCCCTAGGATTTTCTGAAGGTGCCATGGACCCAAAGAACAAGATTACTATTAAGGCCTGTAATGATGAAGAAAGTTCTTCTAAAGGAATGGTGGTTTTTCCCATTCAATTGGATCCAATAAAAAAAGATACCATTTTCTAAGTTATTGACATGAAATTAACTTACAACATCTTGCTAGGGAGACCATGGATTCATGAAATGCAAGCGGTACCATCAACATAACATCAATGTATCAAGTTTTCATACATGGGAGAAGAAATTACTATAAGTGGAGATGTGAATCCTTTCCAATATTGAATTTTTTTAAACCCATGAATGAAGAATTCATCCCACACAATAGTGAAGGAGTCACCCCAAGTACTCCTAGAGAAGAAAATCAAGAAGATGGTCCTAGCTCAACTTTGGTCACTAACTCAAATCAAGACAAGACTAACTCATATACATCAACTATGGGTAAAGAGAAAGTTATTTTTGTAGATGAAAGTAACAAGATTTCTATGTTAAGTATTTAAAATCAAAAGGAGAGAGATTAAAACCCCTCTAGGGTTAAAAATGAAAGAGTTCAAGAAACACATTATCAAAAAATTGATAAGTTGATGAAGAAATTTGAGAAACAATGAAAAATTAATCAAAAAGGTGTGGGAGAGTATTCTTTGTCCTTGTTTGAGTTACCTCCTCCAAAATTACATGGGAGGCCAGCTAGTACTCATTCAAATTAAAAATATAATGCCCATTTTGTAAGAACAAGTGACAATTAACCAAAGGAAGAAGAGGATAATGAGGTTTTAAAATGGCTATACAAAGACGAGGAGGCTTCAAGTTCCCATGTAGAAAGGGTCCAAAATGTGAGTATCCAAACACATCAATATGGAAAAGGTTTTAAAATAATGCAAAAAATGGGATATAAATGAAGAGGACCATTGGGCATAAGGAATAAAGGATTGCTATAACCCATACAACATCCTTGGAGATCTAAAGATGAAAAATCGGGAATAGGGTACCAAGAACAAGGAAGTGGTTCAAACAACTTCAAAGATTCTTATGAACACATCCACATGCAGGTAGATTCAAAAAGTGAAGATGACTCCGGTAAATATGAATGGAATTCATTATCTAAGTCTTCTTTTTGTGACAAGGAGGTGGATGTAATTCATTCTTGTGCTCCTACATCTAGTCCAAACAAACAACCAAGTGTTGATCAAGCCTCAAGTTCTAATCAAGGGTCAAATAATTATCAAAATTCAGATTTAAGACAATAATCAAATGGAACTCCTTGGGTGGGTGAACCGTGGGTACCTTCATGGTTAGGATATTTGAATGTTAGGTTTAATCCACAAATGTTTTATCCATTAAAAATTTGAAAGGACTCATGTGAGGATGATTTTGATCCAAGTTATATGGAACACCTTGAGCAAGCCCATGTCATAGATCTGAGTGATACAATGTATGGGCCCTCTAAAAAATTCATGTCCTTAAACCCCGTGGATAAAAAATTACCCAATGAATCTTTATGACTTATCCATCCCAAACTAATTTATTGGGACCTAGCTAAGCCAAATGACATAGTCTCTTTTCCTAACAACAATTTTGTGGCCTTATACCTAAATACAGTGAAACCCTCTTTCACCAATGAATTTGATCAAAGTATAGTAGTGGAAAAAAAGGTACAATCTCTCAATCCAAAAGAAAAAGAAAAAGAAAAAGAGAAAAGAAATAAAAATATGAAGTGGTCTAGTGGTGAAAACCACAATGTGGCGGTGCTAGACCCAAAAAAGGTAAAAATAAAGGATGTTTCCAAAGATGACAACCCAATTGTGGCACTTAAGGAAGAGAAATTGGACACCTTGCTAGAGAATGATGAAGAAAGATCTCCTATCTTGATTGAACCAACAAAGAATTTTATTATTGGCACCGATTTAGAACCAAGATTCATACACCTTGTAGTTTCATTAACTGCAAAAGAAAGGGAAGATTTTATCCAATTCTTCAAAGAAAATAAAGTTAACTTTGCATGATCTTATTCAGATATGCTAGGGTTAGATCCAAGTTTCATTATGCATCATCTCAATGTAATACTAGGAGTTAAGCCGGTGAAACAAAAGTTAAGAAAGATGTATAACCCATATAGCCTTGCTAGTGAAAGAAGAATTGGAAAAATGTTAAAAGTGGGGTTTATAAGGGATATAGCTTATGTCAAATGGATATACAATATTGTGTCGGTTTAAAAGCATGATAAATTAATTAGAGTATGCATTAATTTTTGAGATCTCAACTTGGCATGCCCAAAGGATGACTTTCCCTTACCTAGTATTGTTGCTATAGTGGATTTGACGGAAGGACATTCTATGTTTTCCCTTATGGATGGATTTAGTGGATATAAAAAAATTAAGATAGAATCATAATATCAAGATAAAATAGAATTCAAATGCCCTTGGGGTACATTTTTTTGGAACGTCATGCCCTTTGGACTTAAAAATGCTAGAGCTACCTATCAAAGGGCAATGGCCACAATTTTCCATGATATGATGAATACATTTGTTGAAGACTATGTGGATGATATCTTAGCTAAATCACATAAAAGGAAATATCATCTACCCATCTTGTAAAATATCTTCACAAGGTTGGAATAATTTAAAGTTAGGCTAAATCCTAAGAAGTGTGCATTTGGGGTGCAATCAGGAAAGTTATTGGGTTACATAGTATCAGCAAATGGAATAGAAGTTGATCCTAAGAAAGTATAAGCTATCATGGAAATGGATGCACCAAAGAACATAAGTCAACTGAGATCATTTCAAGGAAGATGCAATCCATAAGAATATTTATTTCTCAATTGGCGGAAAAATGCCATTCTTTCACTAGACTTCTACATAAAGACATAGTTTTCAAATGGGATGCACAATGTGAGGAATATTCTTCCCTATTGAATTCATACTTGGTGAATCCACCTATACTCATGCCACATATCAAAGGAAATCCTTTAATCTTGTACATTTCAGCAATCAATTTCTCTTTAAGAGTATTATTGGTTCAAGAAGATAAAGATGGAAAAGAAAATGCAATCTATTATCTTAGCAAAACTTTGGCCAAATATGAACTCAACTATAGCTTCATTGAAAAAGCTTGCCTCATGGTAGTTTTTTCTTCCCAAAAGCTACGTCATTATATGTTGGTGCACAAAGTTAAGATCATTTCTAAAATAAATCCTTTAAAGTATCTACTTAGCAAAATAGCTCTCACAGGAAGATTGGCCAAATGGATGATGGTTTTGAGTGAGTTTGATATAGAATATGTGGATAGAAAATCCATCAAGGAAAAAATGATAGAAGATCGATAGGAAGGGTCTCCTTTAGTTGATAAACATCCTATTCAAGTTGAATTTCTATATTTGAACATAAATAATAAATGTGGAGGCAAAAATATGGAAACTCTATTTTGATGGATGTTACACCCAACATGGATCAGAGGTAGGCATTATTTTGATTACCCCTCAAGGTTACACGATTCAAAATTCATACAAAATTATTTTTCCATGCACCAAAAATATTTCAGAATACAAAGCCCTAGTCATAGGCATCAAAATGGCTTTAGAATGGAAAGTGGTAGAACTGCAAGTGTATGGGGATTCTCAACTGGTCATAAACCAGATTAATGATGAATATCAAACAAAGGATGAAAATTTGATTCCCTACAAGAGGATGATAGATGATTGGAAAAATACTTTTCTTTGATAACTTTTGATAAAATTTCAAGGGACAAAAGTAGAGTAGCAGATGCCATGTCGACCTTAACTTCTCTCCTTCAAATTATAGAACAACATGCTAGATATGAATTCTTGGTGGAAGAGTTGGTGAAACCTGCATTTGACCTTCCTAATTCCAAAATCATATGCCTATTAGTTGAACATGACTCACCTTGGTATGGACCTATCTTAACTTACCTACAAGACCAAACTTTACACTTGGACAAAATCCGCAATCAAAAGAGACACTTTATACACCAAGCTTCCCATTACACCATCCTTTCTGACACATTGTATCACAAGAGTCCTGACGGAATGCTTCTTAATTGTCTAGAGGATGAGGAATTAAACTTATCTTTACGAGAGGTTCACGAGGGGATCTATGGGTCTCACTCTAGTGGGTTAAATTTAGTAATTAAAATTCTTCGCATGGGATACTTTTGGCCAACTCTAGAGAAGGATGCTTGTCACTTTGTCAAGATATGTCAGAAATGTCAATACCATGGAAACATGATTCATGCACCAGCACAATATTTACACCCAATGACCACACCTTGGCCCTTTTATCAACAAGGGGTTGATTTAATAGGGATTATTTATCCACCTTCATCCAATGGTCATAAATACATCATAACTGCAATGGAATACTTCACTAAATAGGTAGAAGTTGTGACTTTGACAATGACAACGGGTAAACAAATATCAATATTTATCCTAAATCACATCATTTGTAGATATGACATTCATCATTCTATAATCATTGATAATGGAAATAAATTCAAAAAAAAGATGTGGATGACCTATGTGACAAGTTCCATATTATACATCATTCTTCTTCCATTTATTATCCTCAAGAGAATGGATAAGCAGAGGCAACAAACAAGAACATTCTCCCAATTTTTAAAAGGATAGTTGATAATTCAGGAAGAAATTGGCATGTACAATTGAATCTGAAATTATGGGCATATAGGACCAGTATAAGGACACCAACAAGAGCAACACCATTTTCATTGGTCTATGGGGCAGAAGTTGTGTTGCCTTTAGAGGTTGAGATTCCATCCTTGAGAGTCTATCTACATGGTTTGATAACAGATGAAGATTATAGGGTTTCTAGGCTTCAACAATTGGAGTTAGTTGAAGAACATAAAAATCAAGCATATGAACATCTCAAGGTATACCAAAATAGAATGTCAAGGAATTACAACAAGAAGATAAATCCTAGAGAATTTCAAGTTGGGGATTTAGTGTTGAGAGAAAATACTAAGAACCAAGTAGAAAGAAAGAAGAAAGGAAAGTGGGAAGAAAACTGGTTAGGAAAATTTATCACTACTTCTTATTTTGGCATGGGAACATACAAGTTAGCTGATTGTGAGGGAGATAAGTTACAAGATCCTATTAATAGCATCCACTTGAAGAGGTTATATACTTAAGAGGCAGATGAAAGAGTATAAGATGAGAAAGTATCAAATAAGAAGAAAGCATCATTCTTTGAATGGTGGAAAAGAGATCCTAAAATAATCCAAAAATAGTGGAAAAGAGATCCTGAAGAAATTCAAAAACATTGGAAATAGCCTTGAGAAAAGAGAGAGAAAAAAAGTGGAAAATTAAGCATGAAGAAAGAAAAAAAAATTGAATATGGATCTTGAAAAAATTGTTACCTTGGTGAAAACCTGGCAAACGGGCACCTTGGTAATAAATAAAAAATAAAAAAAATAAAAAAGTGCCTTGGTGAAAACTTAGCAATGGGCGCTTTGGTAGTAAAAAAAAAGAGAAAAAGAGCAATAAACTCAACTGGTGAAAACTTGGTAAATAGGCACCATTTGACCCTTAGGTTTTTCCTAGTTGAATTCTATATGCATCTTTCCACCATTCATTGTGCATATCCTTGCATTCATCATTTGTGCATAGTCATAATAAAGTCTTTGAGCTACATTTCACATAAACCAAGATTTTGTCATATTTTGGGAATTTTCCCAAGCCCAACACATTTCGTTTGAACTGGGGGAATTAATCCAAATCAGAAGATTTCATCCAAAAAGGCACCAATTCACATGAATCAATGCATCAAACCATAAAACAGGGACACTTCAACCTTTGATTTACAAAATTGTTCGATTTCTCATCTGATTTTGACACAACATCATCCTTGATCTCCATTTACTTATTATCATCAGGATTAAAATAAACAAAACCAAAAGATTGAAATGGATGAAGTTTTATTTTAAATATGGATACAACAATAGCACTAAAGGTTTGATGAGGTATTGATTTTTATTGGGTCATGTTCTTTTTAGTTAATCAATGATGTTTCACCTAGATTGGCAGTGGTGAAAGCATGCCATCTTTTCTTGATTTCTGTGTGACTATTTTTCTTCTTTGAAGTATGTGATTTTTTCTAAGGGCATGAACATCAAAGAGTCATTGAGGAAATTTTAGATATGGAAGGGATTCAATCTCTTCCTATTTACACAAAAGGATACCTTGGTCATTTAGATCTTTCATATCTTAATGCCAACATCCACTTACAACATCAAATCCAATGAAAGTAGTATTCATACTCCCATGGTTGAACCAGTGAGAGTTGTATCAGCTTATGGTTAAAATCTGATGATAGCAGTATTCATATCATTATGGTTTGTCAAAGTCACTAGTGATGGTTGTACATGCTAGAAGTATCGCAAAATCTCGATGATGAAAATTTAATCCCTGCATTCTCTGCAGTAATGAAAGTTAGTTGCATTCATGTTAGGAGTACTTTTTCATAAAAGGATTTCCTTGGGTTAGGGAAAGAGGTTTCAAAAATGGGTTGATATCATCAAAAAGGAAAAGTTCTCTTTTAGGTTGAATATGTTGGACTTTAATAAAAAACATTGCATATCATTAATCATTAAGCATTAATCCATATTTATTTTCTATTGTTTCTTAAGGTTATTGCATAAGTCATTAAACATTATTCATCAATCATTGTTCATCCATTAAGGCGCATTCATTCATTTAAAGGTGTATTTCATTTAAGATATTTATGAAAAGGAAAAGAATAAAAAATAAATGCTTTTCTCATCTAGTTCCATTGCATACAATTGCATAAGCATCACTAAAAGTATTAAATAAAAGAGTTTTTATCATACATGTGCATCCATCTAAGTATTGTCATACATAAGACAACTCATCCACAATTGTAGACACCTAAAATTGGTCAAGAAAATCAAACAAGGAATAAAGTGAGCAAATCAATTCACATCTAAAATTAATTAAATTATTAAAAGCCTTTGGATTAATTAAATCAAATTAATTGTGCAATTGAGATTAACCAATTAATTTCATAGTTAAAATCAAATTAATTCCAACCCTTTCAAAGGTGCACATGGCTAAAGAAATTCAGTTAAATCATTTATCTAAAACCCTTAATTTCCTCATCCATGACATGGGATACATTGGATCGACCAATTAGGATTGAGAATGGGAGCTCACATGGATCAAGCCAAATCAATTCTCCATCACACATCTTGGAGTTGCATCTTGACCACTCAAATTGTCCCCTTATTTGAAACCACCATTTAAATGGTCTCACCATTTGAAACACCTAATTCAACCAATCCTTAATCATGGTTTAATCAACTCTACCCCCTGCCCTTGAAAAATATTTTAAATAGAAGCCAATTTTGATGTATTAAATATCAAACACACTCATGAAGAAAAGCATCAATTTCATAGAAATTACATGTTATGATTTGCATTATAGTGAGAAATTTGAGCTAAATAAGCACAATCTTGATCAAATAGCTTCAATTCTTATTCTAGGGCTATCATTTATGGATGCTTTAAGCTGAGAGCATAATTTTTCTTTCCAAGTCAGAGAGCGATGAAATGCTCTTTTTTGACTTCAATTCATTCAAGATTAATTTGATGTATTTTAAAAGTTGAATTGATAGATACAATACTAATTTCATGAAGGTATGATTTCATATACATAAATGACACCCACCATGGGGCCAATAGCCTCATTTATAACAATTTCATGAAATTTTTGTGTATTTAAGTCTGTTCTTTTGTTGGATTTGGCAGTTTGCAGGTAAAGTGATGCTTACAGATGTAAATCCTGATGCCTTTATATAGCGAAGCAATGCGTACAAAATTTCTTCTATCTTTTGTCTTCTATTCTCTCAATGCATCAGACAGAAAAAGTGACACGTACATGCATAAATCCTGATGCCTTTACACAGTGAAGCAATGCGTACAAAAAATATTATGTCTCATGTCTAACATTCTTTCAATGCATTTGATAGTAAAGCAACATGTACAATCTAAAATTGTAACGCATTTGCATAGCAAAGTGACGCATCCGAGGATTTTTCTCACGCCTTTACTTTGTGTTTTATGCCTTTACTCTGCCTTTCAATGCATTTAACTCTATTTCAATGCATTTAATCATATAAATAGCGTTCACAAACAATCAAGTAGTGCTTACAACAATGAAGTTGTGCTTACAAACAATTAAGTAGTGCTTACGAACAATGAAGTAGAACTTACAATAAATGAAGTAGCGCTTACAATAAATAAAGTAGCACTTATTGTTTGTTAAAATAGCATGTAGCACTGTGTTTAAAATTTTCAGATTAAAAAAAAACCAGCAAACTAATTTTTTTTCCAGATGTCAAGCCACAGGAAGGTGCGTAAACCAAGTTATTACAAGAAATTGGAAGAGAAGAGAGAAATCAAAAGGTGGAACAAGGTAAGGGAAGCTAAAACTTGTTATCAAAATTTTTTATAGAAAGAGAGTATGCATAAATATTGGAGAATTTTTATTTTATATCAAGGATTCTTCAACATGCCTCATTTTAAATTAGATACAACTCATTTTGATGCTTCTATCTAAATTGCAAATTTCATCTTGATTTTCACTAACTTGAGAAATTTTTCTTTCAATCTTGATTGATATTCACTTTTCTTGAGTTGTCCTGGACTAAATTATTGAGGAGAGGTTGTAAAGGATCAGGAATGATCGCCACTAGGTGAGTAAATTTGAAAAGAAAGAAAAATTAAAAAAACATTCCTAGCCTAGCTAGCTTCGAGAAAGGTAAGATCTAAAATCCTTTTGCATTGCTTAAATTGTGGAAATTCAAAGTTAAAATCTAGCATAATTAGTAAATGGATTTAAAGTCACCAATTAAAGCATTTCTTATGCCAAATTTGAGATGCAAAGAACCTAGTGAAATGAACAAACACTAAATTTGAAACTTCCTTGTTTGTGGAAGAGAAATGCTAGGTATATGCTCTTCACTCTTTGAGTGAATCAAAAATTCATACACACTTTGAATCCCTTAGTTTAAGATGTGGTAATTGAAATTTTTTTTCTATTGTGTTTGGAATTGGAGAAGTAGTAGGGATATGCTCTTCACCTTTTAGGTGAATCAAATTCCCAAACCTATCTATCCCTTTCATTTCTTTCTTTCAAATGAGCATGTTTGATATTTAGTGGGTCTGCCTCCACATATTTGCCTTTTCGAGGATGGTGAGAGGGAACAACCCAAGTGGGATACAACCATTTTAGCCATGGTAATCCAACCCAATATAAAATATAATGCATTCATCCTTAATGGGGTGAGTGACAGAAGGAATTGAGAATCTAACCTCCTCTCGTAGTCCTTCAGGAATGCACAAAATCATGTTTTTATGCATGTGGGAGGCCTCTATAATGGGGGATGAGACTCAAAACTTTTCAAATGGAATATTGACTAAAACCTGGTTAAAATATCAATGCCTACCTACTAAAGCCATTTAAAATCCAAATTTGTCCATACGTAGATTGCTTGGAAGAATTTTTTTTTAAAGACCCGTGAAAACAATCGAAAACATACACTTTGTATATAGATTAAGTGTTAAAACTTTTCTTTGTTTTGTGTATTGTGGTTGATGATTTATATTGAAAAAAACTACATTCATCCAAATCTGATCATGCTTTAAAATTTTTAAAAATTAATCAAATGGTGATCCAAAACAACATATTCCTATTTTGGAGGCCTTTTAACGCGTACAAATAGAGAAGTAGCGCATTTCAACTGTTAAGTGATGCATTTATATAAACATTTACCACTTGTAACTAGAGAAGTAACGTGTATAAATAGACATTTACCACTTGTGAACCAAGAAATAACACATGTAAAACTTTTTTTAACACTTACAAGCTATAAAGAAGAGTGCCTAAACAGTCAACCAACACGTTCTAATTTTCCAGTGAGTGCATACAACTCATTAAAGTAGCACATGCAAGATTTTAATTAGCACATACAGACTAAGACACTCGAAAAGTGGGTATCTCCTAAGGGTTTCAGAAAATTTTAAAATCATATTTGGAAACCCTTTTTGGAGTACTTCCTATCCAATGTAGCAGATAGATCAAATTCTTCCAAATATCTATGATGATTAATCTATTTGAAGAACAAATAAATCGTATGGAAGAGATAGTAAGGAAAACCAAGATCAAAATCACCATATGTAGCAAGATGAAGAAGCATTTGAAGAGGAAGTTGAGGAGGCATCCCAAGGTCCCATGTTCCTTGAAGTCATGAATTTTTTTTGAAAGGGCTAAAGAAGTATATTTCTTAAACTTATCTCAATTAGGAGTTAAGATTCCTCATAACTATGACACATCAATCTTAAAGAAGGATGAGGAAAAACAAAAGGATACATAATCTAACAAGACCTCATTAAGATCACTTCTTCCATTTCTCTATGATCATGAGCCATCTATACCTCCATTTTCATCAAAAAAAGAGGCAACTAAGCACAAAAAACCATCTTTGATCAAGAAGAACAATTTCATGACTATCCTATGTTTGATAAAGAGAAGAGAGAGGAAGTTACATCAGATTCTATTAAGAGTTTTTTCTATCCATCATACACCAGCTGCAAATTAGATCATCATGATATTCAAGCTCCAATATCATTGGTGAACTCAAACGAATCTAAATGTCCATTGGATAGATTATTTATTCCTTTGGGACAATCTTATGAATCAACATTGGAAGAAATCCTTGAAATAAATCTCATCACATTGCCGCAAATCACTTCATGTGGTTTTCTATTCTTGAGAAACTATTGTGAATATCATAGACATAATGAACATGAAACTTTAGATTGCATGGAGTTTAAGCATAACATTCAATATCTCATTGAGGGTGACATAATTGAAGTACAAAATTCCAATGAGTCATCTAATGAAGAACAAGATATTGCTCTGAAACAAGATTTAAATCATGAACCTATGTCTAGTAATTGTCTACATGCAACCTCTAAATTTTCCATCATTCCTCCATCTCCTAAATCTTCATTCCCAGATACACCATATCCATCCAAAAATAAACCTAAGGATGATACTTTCTATGTTGACTATGTTTACCCTCAAGGGCTACCTCTAAAAGAGATCCAAGCTAACCTACATAATTCTACAAATCATTTACATGCTTCAAAGATCTCAGACCCCAAGATTTCATGTGCTTTAATGCCTATCAAGTCTATTCAAAATTATCCTTCATCATCCCTTTAAGAACCCCCCATGCATATTCAAAATCCTACATTTTTCTTAGAAGTGGGTCCATTTCAAGAAGGTAATTCCAAGTATGAAGAAGAAAGTCTTAGAAAAGATCAAGATCAAGACACTATCCAATCCTATCCAATATTTGTCCAAGATCCCATATCCATAGAATCCCATGATGATTCCCCTACACCCTTTCATTTCTTCCAAAATGAGATCCTTCAAGATCAAGAAAAAAGTGTCCTTCCAAGCTTTATATATTTTCCACTTCCCAAGCAAGATCAAGATGTACCTTCCACCATTTCCAATGAACATATTGAAGATTAAAAGAAAAATACTCTCTCTACACCCTCCAAAGATCCTTTTCGAGATTAAAGTATCTCATTAAATCCTTGTCATACTCCTCCATATTCACCTCAAGAAACCATCATTCTTCCAAATCCCTTTCATGATAATAAATTCCTTCAAGCTTCAACTGATCCTATCAAATTTTCTCCTATCAAAGCTGCTCCCAAGTGTATTGGTATAAAGATAAATCTTAAATATAAGAGCCTCATAAATGCATCTCACTCCAAAAATGTATATATCCCTTTCACACCTTATCTCCCTCCATTCAAATGTAAGTAGCAACCTTCACCATCCTCCAAATCCATTTTGGGTTCCTATATCCCAAAGATTAATTATGCATCCCTTCCATCCATATTGGGTCTCTATATTCCTTCATTAACCATTCCTACCATCCATATCTCTCCATTCGCTTACCTTACCATGTATCAAGATCAACGAAGGCACACATACTTGAAGAATGTCCAAACACCAATCCATATGAACCCTCCTTATTATTCTTATTCACCCACAATTCCCAAGTCTTTTGGAATAAATTTGAATGCGCAACATAAAAATAAAAAATCCAAGAATCCACATCTGTATAAAGCTCTCTATGTCCCATCTAATCAACATGTGAATGAAAATAAAAAGGAAATATCAAAGAGACCACAAAGGTCCACTAAGAAAAAATAAAAATCAAAGAAAATGTGGGTTCCAAAATCCCTCATTGAAGAAATGCATTCTAAAGCATCACAAAAGAAAGAAAAATCAAAGACTATGTGGATTCCCAAGTCACTTTTGAAATAATTTCACATAAAAGGAAAATAAAAGTTGACATTCAAGCTTCCAAAGGCTTCCACTCCATATCCTTCCAAACATTTTCCACTTTCCAAGTCTACTTTGGGTTCCTATATCCCAAAATCCACTCTTCTAGATACATCCTCACCTCTTTCATCCATTGTTTCTCCATCATTCCACCACCCTTCAAAGTGCGTGTCAAAGTTGATCTTGCCAACATTTCCATCCACAACAAATCTGATTCTTATCCTCCTATCCATTATCCAATACCTACTTTCCATTTTTCCATCCCTCTTATCCAATCTATGGCATAAAACCTTAACCACCATATACCTTTATCCTCCATATCTATCTAGTATTATCACATTATCAATATCTTTGATCATGCTAGCCATAACCATGGTTTATTATAGCATTTATTTCAAAAGAGCATTGTCCAAAGATACATATGTTGGAGAAATATTGAAAAATACAAAAAAATAGAGAAAAAAATAAAAAAATAAAAGAAAAAAGTGCCTTGTTGAAAACTTGGTAAATAGGAACCATGGTAGAAAAAGGAAAGAGAAATAAATTCATCCTATTGTGAAAACCACTTCTTGTGGCGTCTTGGACAAGTACCATGATGAAAACCTGGCAAACAAGCGTCATGCATAATTTTTTCCCTCTTGCACTCTACACTTGGGGGCAAGTTTCATATATGTTATCCTCCATCTTCCTACCATTTATCTCACTTGCATCAATATTCCCTTTTTCACCTTTGATCTTGACAAGTTTGAACATATCCATGAGCATCAGGTATCTGGACATCCATTATCCTTTACATTATATTATTCACTTGTTGCATCCATGCTACCCTATCATGATCTTGCTTATCCCAAATTAACCTTCATTATTCCTAAAAAATCTTTCCATAATCCAAAAACCATCCACTCAAAGTCTCCACCACCCCTTTATCTTGATTATGATACCCTATCCATATCTTATCCAAATTGACCCCTTGGTCTTGATCAAAATGAAATACATAAAATACAAAACAAGTTCTCAAAAGCCTCTTGACATGTGCATTTAGACCATCCACATTCATGACATCAGGTTGTTATCATATATGATAGCTAGCACTGTATCCTTGGCTTTTGTTCTTATCCAAAACTCTCTTCACATGGATATATCTTTTTTCCTTATCTTGGGTAATCTTGAGGAGATTGTCCTACGGCTCACATTCACTACAAGTGCTTCATCCATCATGACCTATCCATTTCTAAACCATCATCTTTCTCATCCATCTATCATGTCCTTGTTGGATGATGTTGGAATTGGATACTACTGATGTTGTTGGTATTCATGTTTTGTCACTAATGTCAACATATGTTTCTATGGAGGAAGAACAGACTGATTATTATTATTTTATGATGACTGATAGAAGTGTACGGATGCTGGATGGATGAATTAGAATGAGCAAAGATGGGGATATGTAGAAGGATGTATTCTGATCTTATTTCTAAGGTCACTTGTCTTAATATTTCATATTGGATGAGTTATAGATGTTTTGGTGAAGACTAGTTATTGGATTATGACAACGATGATTGACAGAGTGAGTATCTGTGTTTTGAGTATATGTTACAGGCGATGATGATTCAAGTTATGAAAGCTTAAGGGATGATAGAAGGCATGTTAAGGAATTTTTTTTATGGGTAGAAAGTCTTATGATTGTTAATGATGTCAACTATAGTGTATATTCTGGAGGAGACCTATTTGGAACCGACTTCAGAGATGTAGCATGTATTATGGATTGCGAGCATGGATTACAGATCTTGGACTATATCTTATGTATTGTAATAGATGTATACTTATTATAGGTACCGTGTGTATCTTAGAAAGGGGTTATATAATTATTTATATATTGGGAAATCCTAATTGACTGACTTGATCAATTATTGTAATAGGGTATATATGAGAAATATTTTCTTTTAAAAAGATGTATGTATGAAGATAAGGTGATTGATAGAGACAAAGAAGTATGGAAGCTCCAAGCTTGATTGTTTGTTGGATGTAGAGAAGAGGATATGATTATTTTACTTCATTGGAACTGACCAAGAAAAGACAGTTTCTATTAGACAGTTCACTGTATTGTATATTTTCTATATACACTTGTGTTTTGGACTATAATTCCTTGAGGGTGGCATTAACCTTCTTTAGGCAGTGTGCCTGGGCAGTTAGCCCACTATTGTTCTTGACTCCTAACAGGGTCTATCCTTTAACAAGTACTATGTATTGTAATGTTGTAATAAGCTCCTAACATGGCTAAATATTTTAACAAGGATACTATAGTCTCAGTACATTATTTGTGGGTGTTAATTCCCACCAAGGTTTTACCTTTAACAGAGTTTCCTTGATAGAAAAACATTGTGTTATTTTGTTGGAATTTACTATGTTATCATTTGGATTAAATTTTTGGTTTATAAAGTTTAATGTTTAATAATATGTCTCATAGCTGATTCACCCCACTCTCAGTTGTGTTGGTGGATTGTTATTCCTAACGGTCTTATACCTTGCTAGACATTGGGGGAAAACCAATGTGATCTTTCTTGAGAACAAGTGATCTCTAAAAATCTAAAAGTGAAAAACCTCTAAAAATCCAAACAAAATAAAAAATCTCTAAAATCTAAAAAATCTGAAATTTTGAAAAATCTAAAAAAATAAAAAAATTCTCTAAAAATCCAAAAATCATGCATAAAATCTCTGAGCTACATCTTGCATATACCGAGCTTTTGTCATATTTTGGAAGTTTTCCCAGGCCCAACACATTTCTTTTCAACTGGGAGTATCAATTCAAATCGCAAATTTCATTAAAGTAGGCACAAATTCACATGAATCAATGCATCAAACTACAAACAGATAGATACTTGAACCTTTTATTTACATCATTGTTTGATTTCCCATCTGATTTTGACGTGAAATAATCCTTGACCTTTATTGAGTTATTATTATCAGGATTAAAATAAACAAAACCCAAAAGATTGAAATGGATGAAGTTCTATTTGAAATATGGATACAACAACAACATAAGGTTTTGATGAGGTATTGAGTTTTCTTAAGTCATGTGTTTTTAGTTAATCAATGATGTTTTGAGTAGATTAGCAATGATGAAAGCATGACATCTTTTCTTGATTGTTGTGTGACTTTTTTTAAGATGGATTCTTTCAAGTATGTGATTTTGTCTAAGGACATGACCATCAGAGAGTCATTGAGGAAATTTTACATATGGAAGGGATTCAATATCTGTTTGTTTACACAGAAGGATACCTTGGTCATTTAGATCTCTCATATCTTAATGCCAACATCCACTTGCAACATTGAATCTGATGAAAGTGATATAAATAATCTCATGGATTTCAAATCACACCAGTGAGGGTTGTATCATTTTTGTTGTTGAAATTTGAAGGAAGGAGGTATTCAGATCAACATGGTTTGAAAATCTAACCAATGAGGGTTGTACTTTTTCTAGGTCCCAAAAATCTTGATGATGAAAATAGAAAAATCCTTGCATTCTTTGCAAAAATGACAGTTAGTTGCATTCATATAGATTAATTTTATATTGTAGTTGTTATGGGATTTTACTAAAAGGGGGTGGAAGGTAATCATGGTTATGTAATCAAATGTCTGATCCATGAAATGATCAATGCTACATCAACGATATCATCACTATGCATCTTCTCACCTAGGGACAACCTAACCATCTAATCATCTAGAGGAAACCTAATTTTTTCCATCACCAGTACCTATATTTGCACCTGAATCATATCAAATGATCATATCTATAAGCTTCCCGCCATTAATTTTCTAGAGGAAACCTTTTTTTGTAATCAAATCAAATATCAATTAGTCAAATCATCCAATTGATCATTTCACGCTAATAATTTATCTGATCATCCATTTTCTCATCTTGAGCTCATCAATTTGTTCATCTATCTAGATCTTGAGAGAGAATTATCCATTTATCAAATCAATCTATCAACCTACCTACCCTATCATATTGGTATCAATACAACATCAACAAAGTGATTATGATGGACATCAAGACATCAATAACATTTTTATCAATAATCAATTAATTCTATCATGATCGAGGCATTTTCAAATTGATTTTATTGAGAAACAAATCAAAATTTCCCAAACTCAACCAAATCATCCAAAATCATTTTGATTCATTTCCCGAGGGGGAATCATATCCATATCAAGGATTCCTATCAGAGTGTTTTTCTTAATCATCAGAGGCAACATCCTATCTTTAATCAAATCTGCATCAATCAATCCAAATCTCGGGTATGAAAATTTTCAATCATTACCAGTGGGGCATTTTAAATTAGTTGTTCACATTAGGTTTTTAATCAAGCATTAGTGAATCAAACATCAATCAAAATTAGATCAAGCATCATCACTTCAAATCAGGTTAATCAATAATTAGACATATCTTTGAGCCAATTCGCTTTGCACATCAATTCAAAGAGGGGCATTTGTAGACACCTAAAATTGGTCAATAAAATCAAACAAGGAATAAAGTGAGCAAATCAATTCAAATCAGAAATTAATTGAATTATTAAAATCCTTTGGATTGATTAAATCAATTTAATTGTGCAATTGAGCTTAACTAATTAATTGTATAGTTAAAATCAAATTAATTCCAATCCTTTCAAGGGTTCACATGGCTAAAGAAATTAAATTAAATCGTTTATCTAAATCCCTTAATTTCCTCATCCATCACATGGGATAAATTGGATCAACCAATGAGGATTCAGAATGGGAGCTCACATGGATCAAGCCAAATCAATTCTCTATCACACATCTTGGAGTTGCATCTCGACCTCACAAATTGTCCCCTTATTTGAAAGCACCATTTAAATGGTCTCACCATTTGAAACCCCTAATTCAACCAAGCCTTAATCATGGTTTAATAAACTCTACCCCCTACCCTTGGAAAATCCTTTAAATAGAAGCCAATTTTGATGCATTTAATATAACACACACTCATGAAGCAAAGCATCATCACTAAATGAAAATAGCATCATTTTCATAGCAATTACATATTAGGATTTGCATTCGAGTGAGAAATTTGAGCTAAATAAGCACAATCTTGATCAAATAGCTTCAATTCTCATTCTAGGACTGTCATTTATAGATTCTTTAAGATTAGAGCATCATTTTTATTTTCTAGTTAGAGATCCATGAGATGCTCTTTGTTGGTTTAAATTCATTCAAGCTTAATTTGATGTATTTTTAAAGTTGAATTGATAGATACAATACTAATTTAATGAAGGTATGATTTCATATAAACAAAAACATATAAAGGTAAATGCATAATCATATATAGGTGCATACATATATCAACAAAATATAAAGTCCAATACATAATGAAATCACAAAGAGAATATCAAATAAAGAGCAAGAGTGTCTATCATAATAAAAGTAGTAATCAAATGTCCAACATCATATCTATCAATATATACCAAAATATATAAATCAAAGAGCATCAATAATCTTGATCAAAGTACATCATGGTATATTAAAACATGAGGGAGGCTCATAATAAACTAGGGGCACCACCCACACCATCTATACCATCAGTGCCACCTGTATTGCCTACATCACCTGTACCACCTGGGCTACCTGTATCATTTATACCTCTACCCAATGAACTGCCAGGATCTGTCTGAGGCATCTGAGTAGTACCTGCAACACTATTCCTCTGTGCCATCATAGTCATGAAGCTCTGCATCATAGTAGTAACCTGATCAATCTGACTACTCATAGATGTCATCCCAGCCTGTAGAGTCTTGACATCATGTGTAAGTGTATCCATATCCTGTGGAACCTGTGGAGCTATAGGAACATACAGAGCTATGAGAACCTGTGGTACTACCAAAATGACCAAAATCACTATAGCCTACTACATTTGTCTAGCATGTGCTAGTTGAGCTTGTATTTCTACTCTCTATCATCTCTATCCCCAAATTTCCAATGGAACTAGAAGAATCCTACCATCAACCTGCCCATCCCTCATATGTACTCACCCACCCCACATCTAAACCTTGCCATCCACCCCTCCACCTATCACTCTGCCTCCACCTATCCTCGGGACCCTCTATCTCGGTGCTCTACCACCACCTCTCCCACCACCTCTGAATCCATCATCACCTAATGTATCATCAATGTCAGGTATAGGTTCTTCTAGGTTTGTAAATCTAGGCAATGTGTGTCGAGAAAACCTCTGACTGTAATATACGGTCATCACTGCATCAAATATGTGATCTAAAATTTACAAAATCATGTGACCCATCTGGTATATCTCATCACATGCCTATTTGTATTCCACCCATGGACCCTACATTGATCTCTCTGCCTGAACCCAAGCATATAAAGGTAAGCCCTGTGGGAGGTCTTGTGCTCGACCGTACGACCTCAAAACAGTAAAAATGGAATTTATCGATAATCAATGGAGATCAACCTATCATCAAATGAGGTATAAAAATATAGGGTAGTTTTTCATCATCCTCATGCCATACCTCACATCCCTAGTAAGGTCACCATATGATATGATCAATTTCATCGAGCATCCATCACCAAAATGTGAGCTTGCCCAGATGGGGCTGGACTATCATAGCTTTGTACAAATAATTGTAAGGCCATCTTGGATCTCTATGCCTAGCAGTGATCATCCATGTGACAAGAATATGCTCCCATGTCCAGAGTTGTAGAACTACTGCACCCTCTGATAATGTAGCACTGCCTTTGTACACCACATGGTGTAACTCATGATACAACTGTGCCAATACACAGGAGCCCCAATCAAATTATCATGGATTTGCGATCATATCCTCCAAAATTTGACCCCAACCAATGAAGAATGCATGACATCATTGGTCAAGAAGAAGGAAACCACCAATCAAAGAGCCAAAAAATATAGGAAGTACCAAGAATGAGATAAAATGATCCCGCAATATACTCTCATCACTGATAGTAGGATATGAGCATACCTATCTGCATGTTGCACCATCATAGACCCGATCATAATATACCAACTCTCCTCGAGTAGGAATCTACAGTAATCTATACACATCCTTTGGCGTGATTGTCATCTCACCTAAAAGTAAGTGAAAGGTATTATGGTCAGAGTTCCATCACTCTACCATAGCTGTAAGTACAATTAGGGCATATCTAACAAAAAGGATAAAGTATGATGACCTATAACTCACCGCTCATGGGCAGTGAGCTAGTCTACCATGTCCAAAGGCCATGGAGGTAATCCCCAGATATATAACTTCCTAAATTGAACCTATTTTTCAATCAAGTGAATTCATATTAGTATCATCATTTTTATGGATCATCACAAGTCAATCAAGTTATCCTATCATCATATCAATCCTTGAGCATATCAATTTTTTTCCTAACTCTATATCATGAGAAGGGGAAAAGAATCAATTATCCTATCAACCTATTAGGATTGACATCACAAAATTTCATCAAAATGTTGGAACTAACATCCCAAGCACTTTTTTTCATCACATATTAGGCTAAATCAAATAATCAATCAATCAAAAACATAGTCAAATCAGAGGATGATCAAATCAGGATTCAATTTTTCAAATCAGGATATACATCATTTCATTTGGGTGTACGCATAATTTCATATAATCATATATTCCACAATATTGTCTATGCACTAGTTAAAGCATGCAACATGCTATTTCATTCTTTGGAAGTGTCACATCAAGGTGTACGTGTTAATTCTTCTAGTAGGCGCAAATTCATCCATCATACGCACTAGAAGAATGAGGTTTCTAAGCTAGGGTTTCCTAAGCGCTACTTAACCTATCATATGTAGTAAAAATCTATTAGGAATTGCACATCTAAGAGCTATTTCACTCTAGCCTATGTGCTATATCAAGTTGGAGATGTGTTACTTGATTAGTGTACATGCTACTTTAACTATTATATGCATTACTTTGCTAGAAAATATAAAAACCTAATCTAATAATGTATGTAAATCCTATAAAAGAGCGGTAAGATTTGAAATTGATCAAAAAAGAAGGATTGGAGAACTCACTGTGTAATACCCACCCCTTAGTTTTCATTTTTGTTTTAGTTGTCGAACTCTTTTAGGCCTTTTTCATGTATGTGTTGGTTATTTCAGTTGGTTTTAAGGATATTCATGTATTTATCTTCATTATATTATGAATTCATTGCTTAGTTGTGTTATATCTTCTGTGTACATGTGATTTATGATTATTTCATGTTGGTTATGTATATTTTATGATTTCATTTTGATTATGGTTTTCTAACAATACTGACCCTATATCTATATGGACATGGATCATTTGTATGTTACTTTTCTATTTGACATTTTTGGTATGGTATGGGATAGAGTCGTAGTTACTTACTTCGGCGAGATTCACACGATAAAATGGTCTCAACCATTGTTTGTTATATTATTTGCATGCATGTTCATATTTTTTATGACAGGTTTATAGGTATCGGGCTACGTCTTCCCTGAATTGGCAGGAGTGAGCGTGCCCTATCGCAATATCTCAATGGTAAGAGATGAGAGATAATATTCAGGCCTAAATCCCTACCCTAAACCCTTATTTTTTCCTAGAACTAGACAAGACTCTGATTGACTATCCTATCTGAATCCATCAAGTGACATGGATTTGTGAGCCTTTTTGTGTGTGCTTGTGTCTCTGTTTCAGTTGTTTCTCTATTTTAGTTATTTTTCTGATTAGATGGGTTTTAGTTGATTTAATGATGCTTTTGGCTTGTTTTATTTAATGAATAATTATGGTAAATATTAATTTCAATAATTGAACCTTTAATAAGGTTAAAACATTGATATATAAAATATATGGCTATTTAATAATTAAATGCCTATACTTAATTACTTGATTTAATTATTAAGTCTTGATTTAAATAATTGAGATTTAATGAATATTAAATCCAAATAATTATATAAATTGAATTATTGAGTAAATAATTTAAGTTGCATGATTAATTGATTTAATTTAAATAGAAATATTCTCATGCATTTTCAATTATGACTTTGCTTTTATATTATAAAGTTGAGTTGTGCATGCTTTAAGTTAAAATTGAAAAATAAAGCATTTCTTTTAATTATTAATTAGATAATTAATATTCCTTTAGAGTTCACTTTTTCAAAACCTAATTGCCTAGTTTTCTATATCCTTGGATTGAAAGCCATTTTGGAGGTTGTTCAATCAGGGAGAAGGAGAATTCAGGTGATCGGAGATTTTTGGAAAGCTAAGGAGTATTTTTTATTCTTCATTACTTTGGATTAGAATTGGTTCTTCTCATCACTTATTAAGGTAGGATCTTGATCTTGTTAATTCTAGCCTCCAGATCCCTGTCGTCTATGCATCTGGAATGCTAGGATCCTTTGTTTGAATCTTCCTTGTTTGTTATCATGTGATTTTATTGCTTAAAATTGGGAAAATATGTTATTGGATCAATTTTGTGGTTTTCCTTCATGTTTGCATGTCAGATCTATGTTTTGGGCATTAGGGCTTCATTTTATTGTATTGGTTGCAAAATGGGCAACAAGATATGGATTGTGGTATGAAAAATCAGAAGATTTTACTTTGCAGGCTTATACTGATGTTTATTGGGTAGGTAATGTGGATAAAAGAAAGAGTACAAGTGGTGGTGAATTTTTCCTTGGGAAAAGATTAGTTTCTTGGTTGAGCAAGAAGCAGAACTGTATTGCTCAATCTACTATTGAGTTAGAGTATGTTGTTGCTGCACTAAACTTTACACAAGTTGTTTGGATGAAACAAATGCTAAAGGACATTGGATTAATTTTTGAAGAACCATTGGTTATCCATTGTGATAACACTAGCATAGTGAATATGTTGAAGAATCCTATAATGCATTCAAAGACTAAACATATTTCTATTAAGTATCATTTGGTGAGGGAGAAGGTAGAAAATAAAGAGATTAAACTAGAGTACATTAGCACAAATAAACAAATAGCAGATATATTTACTAAACCTTTTCCAAAAGATGATTTTGAATACCTTAGAAGCATGCTTGGGGTGATGGCCCCTTCCAATTGTAATTAGTTGATGCAGATATGCATCAGTCTTGTGGATCTCAGAGCTATATCATTTTCTAGACTTTATGTATGGATCTACTCCTGATGCATAGGGATTGGTACTCTAGTGATTTCTTTCCCCCAAATCACGCCTAGTCCCTCCTAATCACCCAATGATTAGTTATCCTTGTGTTCTTCTATAATTTGGATCTCCAAGATCCCCATGATCAACTTCTCCTCCAAGGTATAGTTGATTTTTTGAAGATTCAAACACTCCTAAGCACAACTAGTGCAACTAGCTCTTTAATTGTCTAGACTTCTTCACTAGATTTCCTCCTAGAATCCCAAATCCCTACTTAGGATCTTCCCACACATTCACTTAGGATCTTTTCTATGTTATTGGCCCATTCATAGGACTTTGGAACCCTTTCCCACAATTTTGGTTACTTTACAAATTCATTTGGCATCAAATTCACAAGGAGGCCTAATTGGCTTGTTTCCTAGTAGGTTTGATTTCACAGTTTTTGAGATAATGCTCCAAAATCATCCAAAAAACCCCATAGAAGACCTTGAAAATCTTCAAGTTTTCTATCAAATCTATCAAATTCCAAAATAATTTCTCCTGGATGCATCCACAATCTTAGTTTCTATCAGGCCCTAGTTTTCAGCCTATTAATTAGGCCTTTGGACCTGTCTTGATTACTTGTCACCAAATTGACCTCCAAACTTCATTTCACCTTCTCCCACCTTTTAATCCTTCAAGGGGACTATCTAGGGCTTCTGAAAATTCCTCTAAGTCTTTTCCCCAAGATCATGGGTGGTCAAACCAAATCCATCTTCACCTTGTCCAGGCTCACCTATATTCAACAGTCAGCCACAGGGCTTCCCATTTGGTCTAGGAAATCCATAGCAACAAAAAAAATGAAAAAAAAAAACCTATTTATAGACTCTAACCCTACTTCCCCCATGGTTTCAGTCAATTCCACCGATGGATTCTTAGGTTAGAGGCATTTCTAACTCTGCAACACTGGGAATGTCACTTGCAGACTAGTGACTCACAAAAATCTATAACTTTACACTAAATGAACTTGAAATCAAAATACCTATTGCATAAGAAGAATAATTGAAAAAAATACACCCCCATGGGGTCCAATCTCCTCTACCAATTTGTACACAGTCGTATGGGAGTAAGAAGACAATGTAAATTACCAAAATACTATCACAGGCATCCTTACAGAAGTACAAAAAACAAGGTTTGAAATTCAAAACTTCATTAACCTTCCAAAAACATCAAATCAAATCTCATATACTGATCATGATCAGTTACAACTGCTCCAACTTGATTTTGAAACTTCTTGTCAAGAAGTTGCAAAAGTTGTTTGAGAAACTTTTCAATGTTGCTAGCAACTTTTCCATTTTGTGCATTTTGACTTCATTTTTCAACTCGATGGTCATGATTGACTTCTATGACCATCATTATGACATTTAGGATCCTAAGACACATTCTAACTTGAAGGCACACAACAATAACACATTTTGTCTTTCTAGGTCAAAATGACCATAATATCCCTCATGAGCTCATTTGGCTCTTACAAACATGGAAATGACCATAAATTGGATCCACCCTAGTAGACCTTATTGTCACTCATCCTAAACACCTAACCTAGCCCTAAATCACATAAAACACAACAAAAAGGGAGGTTCCTTTCACCATACTCCCCTGGGACAAAGAACTCAAGTCCCTTGAGTTAGGAGGTCTTCAATGGTGACCCCATGTTTTAGAATGTATAACTCTGTCATCCAAGTGGATTCAGCTTTAGGTAGTCCCATCCACTTAACTAGATACTCCTTGTAGATACCCTTCCTTGTCTTTTTGATCACCTGAGTATCAAGTATACTATCTAATTGCAGTGGGAGTGGGTTTGGAAAATCCTTCACCCAATCATCATCTCCTAAATCTACAAGAGTGAGCTGACCTATGTCTAGAGATGGTCCCTCATAGGGATATAGGTCGCAAACATTGAAAAATGGGTGAAATCCCCAAATTAGGAGGCAACTCCACCTCATAGGCATTCTTTCCATACTTATGCAAAATCTTCAATGGTCCTATCTTCTTCATGATTACCTTAGTTGGTTGACCCTTGGGTAGCCTTTCCTTCCAAAGATAGGAAAGTACTAGATCCCCACCTTGAACGGAAAATCCCTTCTTGTCTAATTAGCTTTGGACTTATACTTCTCCACTTTCTTTTGTAAAGTCTTATTGACTTGATCATGAAGCTCCTTCATCTATTTTGCAAATGACTTCCATTGGGCACTCCTTTTTTCCTTCAAACTAAGATCCCTCAACTCTAAGATCCCTCTAGGATTGACCCCATATACTATTTCAAAGGGGCTTTTACCAATGCTCCTATTAATGGAGTCATTATAGGAAAAAAATTTCCAGCCCTATGATGTGATCCCATGACTTTCCATATTGCTTAGTCAAGCATCTTAGAAAGTTCCCAAGTGACCTATTGACTACCTCTGTTACCCATCTAAGTGTGGATGGTAGGCTTAAGAGAAAGATAGGGTTGTACCCAACATCTTCCAAAGGGTCCTCCAAAAGTGACCCACAAACTTACTATCTCTGTCACTTACTATATTCAGTGGCAATCCATGGATCCTTACAATGTCTCTGAAGAATAGACCTGCAATTTGAGAAGTATCATTGTTTTGATTACATGGAATGAAGTGAGCCATTTTGATAAAATGGTCCACCACCATAAATACACTTTTATGACCCCTTGGTGTCTTGGGTAACCCCAAAACAAAGTCCATACTGAGGCATTCCCAAGGCCTTTGGGGTATGGATAGGGGTTGATACAACCCACTGTTACTACTTTGTCCTTTTTCTCTCTAACAAATCTGACTTTACTCTACAAATTTCCTAACATTTGACTATAACTTAGGCCAATAGTAATGCCTATTCACTTACTCCAATGTTTTATCGACTCCAAAGTGGCCTCCCAAGATTCCTTGGTGTTTCTCCTTCACAATGTTCTCCCTCATTGAGCACTGAGGTATACACATTAGATGTCCTTTAAAAAATAGACCCTCTTGCAACATAAAATCAGTGAAATCCACTTTAAATCCCTGTTGGAACTTCATCCATGCCTCATAGGAATATTTGAAATCTTTTTCCTCCTTATAGAGGTCCTTCAAGTCATTCAACCCCATACTCTGCAATTGTATCTCTTGTATAGTTAATACTCTTCGGCTAAGAGCATCTACAACCTTGTTACTAAACCCTTTCTTATGTTTAATGATAAATCTGTATGCTTGCGATGATTCTACCCACTTCAAGTTCCTTTGATTCAGTTTTTCTTGCCCATTCAAGAAACTTAGAGCATGGTTATCAGTGTAGACCACAAATTCCCTAGGTAAGAGATAGTGTCTCCATTGTTTAAGGGCTTGTACCATTGCATACAACTCCAAATCATAGATGGAGTACTTTTGTTTAGCCTTATTCAACTTCTTTGAGAAAAATTTCATAGGGTGTCCTTCTTGGCTTAATACTGCTCCAATGGATAGCTTGCTAGAATCACACTCCACCATAAATAGCTTATTGAAATTGGGAAACCTAAGGGTAGGTAATTCTTCTATCCTTTTTTTCAACATTTCAAATCCTTGGTCTGCTTCTATAGTCCACTTAAACTGACATTGGATTCCCCCTTTGATAGTGTTGAGAATAGGGGCACATACATGACTGAAATTTCTTATAAATTTCCTATAATATGAGGCCAATCCATGAAAAATCCTAACATCCCCTATGGACCTAGGTGTAGGCCATTCCAATATTGACTTAACCTTATCAGGGTCCATCTTCATACATCCATTAGCAACCACAAAACAAAGGTAAACTAATTTAGTTTTTAGAAACTCACACTTTTCTTGATTGATCATCAACTTCTCTTGATGTAGCCTTCTCAAGACCATCTCCAAATGCTTCATATGCTCCTCCTTGGACCTGCTAAATATCAAAATGTCATCAAGATATACTATTACAAACTTACCAATACAATCTACTAGCACTTCATTCATGAGCCTCATGAATGTGCTAGGTGCATTAGTTAGGCCAAAGGGCATTACTAGCCAATCATACAACCCTTCATTGGTCTTGAAGGTTGTTTTTGACTCATCACCAGGCCTAACCCTAATTTGGTGATACCCTGACTTCAAATCCACCTTAGAGAAATAACATGAAGCCCCAAATTGTCAATCAAATCCTTAATCTGGGGCATTGGGAATCTATATCTGATTGTAATCTTGTTTATAGCCCTGGAGTCCATACACATCCTCCATTTGACATCCTTCTTAGGAGAAAGAACAATAGGCACAACACAGGGGCTCAAAATCTTCCTTATCAATCCCGTTTCCAACAAATCTTGAATCTATTTTTCTATCTCTGCATTTTGACTTGGTGTCATCTTATATGTTTCTTTGTTTGGAAAATTTTCTCCAGGAATGATGTCTATCTGATGACTCACATCCCTCATGGGTGGTAGTTCACTTGGAAAACCATTATCCACTATGTCATGATATCTTTCCAACAATGCTTGTATCTCTTATGGCATGTTGGATTTCTCTTTGGTATCCTCCTTTGGCTTCACTATCACTGCACAATAGACTCCTTTCTCCTTCTTCATGGATTTTAGGAACTCCTTTCCACTTAAGAGAATCACACTGGTTCCCACATGCTTCTCCTCATTAGGTTCCTATAATGGATCCATTTGAAACTTCTTCCCTAGCTTGGTGATTACATAGTTGTTCTTTTCTCCATCATGGATAGCCCTCACATCATATTGCCAAGCACACCCGAAAAGAAGATGACATGCATCCATGGGAAATATGTCACTTAGGACCTTGTCCTTATACTCACCGATTTCAAACTCCACCAAGGTTTTTTAATCTACCACTATTTGTTGTCCCTTGTTTAACCATGAAACTGTATAGGGTGTGGTATGAGGTATCCTTCTAAGCTTCAGTTTTTCCACCATCTTTGTTGATACTATATTCTCAGTGGATCTAGAGTCCACTATCACTTTGCAAATCTTTCCATGAGAACTACAAGTTGTCTTAAACAAATTCTTCCTTTGAGGTGGCTTTGTAGTACTAGGAACCTTCAAAAAATTTCTTCTTAGCATTAGATTCTCTTCATCCATTACTGGCCCTGCCTTAGAAATGGGAGAAGTGACACTTTGTGTATCATCCTCTTGTACCAACAAATTCCTTCTATCTCCCATAGAAGATGAGGTAGCCTTTTTAGGACATCTGCCCACTGTGTGACCCACTTGATTATAGTTATAACATCTTCTAGTGAAGACTGAATTAGATCTTCCTTGAGACTGAAACCTACCTCTTGGTGGTCCTCTTCCTCTGTATCCCCCTCTTTGGAATGATCCTCTAAACTGATTACCGCTACTTTTATCCATACACTAATTATCCTCTGGTCTATTTGGGCTTTGTCCTCTACCAAAATTACTCCTGCCTCTAAATCCTCTCTTATTGTTACCACCCTTTCCTCTTTGATGGAATTCATTCCTCCTTCTAGCCTTCTCCTCTGCTCTCAAGGCTAACTGAAAACACTTGTACATACTGTCAGGTGCCATCATGATAATCTCATCTTGTATCCCTTGTCTTAAACCATTGAGATACCTTGCCACCTTATCCATTTATTCTTCTTGTCTTCTAGCCCTTAGGCTCAATTTGTGAAACTCCTCAGTATAGGAACTCACTGTCATCTCCTTTTGTCTCAAGTTCTGCAACTTTTGATACATCAGAATCTCATAATTAGTAGGAAAGAATTGTGCCCTCAATCTGATCTTCAACCTCTCCCAAGAAACTATCTTCTTCTTTACATTGGTTACCCTATCATCCTGCATAATGTTCCACCACATCAATGCACATCCTTTGAGTCTATCCTTGGCATAACTGACCCTCTTCTCCTCTGATACTTCTTTATTGTCAAACTGATTTTCTATGGCCTCTAGCCAATCCAACAACTCTTCTCCATTCAGGCTGCCATAGTAATAGGGTATGTGTTCCATACTATCCTTGTTAATGGACTTAAAGGTATCCAAGAATACCTTTTGATCTTTATCCATCTCAGGTTCTTTACCTTTGTTAGATGACTCTTCTATCTAACTTTCAACATCCTCATCACTCTCATCTCCCCATTCAGTGATCTTCTTTTTACTCTTTGTCTCAGACACACTAGCCTTCTCCAAGAGGCCCTAAACCAATTCCACAATGGAATTCCTACTCATTTCCTTAGGAGGCATGATCTCAACCTCTTGACTCTCCTCCTTTTCATTCATACACAAACTTCAAGAAATTATAGCTTTGATACCACTCTGATGCAAATGGATTGGTACTCTAGTGATTTCTTTCCCCCAAAGCACTCCTAGTCTCTCCTAATCATCCAATGATTAGTTCTCCTTGTTTTCTTCTCCAATTTGGATCTCCAAGATCCCCACTATCAACTTATCCTCCAAGGTATAGTTGATTTGTTGAAGATTCAAACACTTCTAAGCACAACTAGTCCAACTAGCTCTTTAATTACCTAGACTTCTTCATTAGATTTCCTCCTAGAATCCCAAACCCTTGCTTAGGATCTTCCCATACATTCACTTAGGATTTTTTATATTTTTTTGGTCCATTCATAGGTTTTTTGAACCCTTTCCCACACTTGTGGATACTTTACAATTCATTTGGCATCAAATTCACTAGGAGGCCTAATTGGCTTGTTTCCTAGTAGGTATGATTTCACAATTTTTGGGCTAATTCTCCCAAATTATCCAAACAAACCCATAGAAGACCTTGAAAATATTCAAGGTGTCTATCAACTCTATCAGATTCCAAAATCTTAGCTCCTTGATGCACCCACAATCCTAGTTTCTATCAGGCCCTAGTTTTCAGCCTATTAATTAGGCCTCTGGACCAGTCTAGATCAATTGTTACCAAATTGACCTCCAAACTTCATTTCAATTTCTAGCACCTTTGAATCCTTCAAGGAGACCATATAGGGATTCTAAAAATGCCAATAAGTCTTTTCCCCAAGATCATGGGTGGTCGAACCAAATCCATCTTCACCCTGTCTAGGCTCACTTGTATTCAATCGTCAGTCATAGGGATTCCCATTTGGTCTAGGAAATCTATTGAAACAACAAAAATGAAAAAAAAAACCCTATTTACAGACTCTAACCCTACTTCCCTTATGGTTTCAGTCAATTCCACCAGTGGGTTCTTAGGTTAGGGCCATTTCTAGCTCTACAACACTGGGAATATCACTTGCAAACTAATGACTTACAAAACTCTATAACTTTACACTAAATGAACTTGAAATCAAACTACCTATTGCATAAGAAGGATAATTGAAAAAATACACCCCCATGGGGTCCGATCTCCTTTCCCAATCCATACACACCTATACATGAGTAAGAAGACAATGCAGATTACAAAAATACAGTCATAGGCATCCGTACAAAAGTATAAAAAACAAGGTCTGCAATTCAAAAATTCATTAACCTTTTAAAAAAATCAAATCAAAGCTCAAATACCGAGCATGATCAGTTACAACTGCTCCAACTTGATTTTGCAACTTATTGTCAAGAAGTTGCAAAAGTTGCTCGAGAAACTTTTCAATATTGCTAGCAACTTTTCCATTTGTGAATTTTGACTTCTTTTTTTAACTTGATGGTCATGATTGACTTCTATGACCATCATTAGGACATTTAGGGTCCTAAGACACATTCCAACCCCAAGGTACACAACAATAACACATTTTTCCTTTCTAGGTCAAAATGAACATAATATCCCTCATGAGCTCATTTGGATCTTACAAACATGGAAATGACCACAAATTGGATCCACCCTAGTGGACCCTATTGTCACTCATCCTAAACACCTAACCTAACCCTAAATCAAATCAAACACAATAAAAAGGGAGGATCCCTACACCAACTCCTCAGGGGGAGTGATTGTAGGAGAATACTATGGAGTAAATTTGGGTGTTCTTGCACCTGGTTGATGGACATGAATATTTGAAAAAGATACACCTTAAAAAAGACTGCAGATGAGTTATGGAACCCTTTTCCATTGCTTCCAAAGGGGGAAGGAATCTATGTGAAAATCCCTACTGTTTTGAGAGATTTGTGTTGAGGATATTGTGAAGATTGTATTAAGAGAGAGTAATTTTGGGTTGATGCATATGGATTTTCCCATATGTTGCTATCAATGCCAAAGGGGGAGAATGTTGGATGATATCAGTTTTGGGTAATGATCATACTATTCATATTCATGTTTTTTCATTGATGTCAACATATATTTTTGTGGAGAAGACAGACTGGTTACTTGACTGGCAGAAGTGTACTGACATTGTACGAATGATCTAGAATGATTGAATTTGGATATATGAAGAAGAATATGTGTTGACCTTATTCCTAAGGTCGCTTGGCTTTATGTTTCATATTACAGATATTAGAGTTGATTTGGTGAAGACTAGTTTCTGGACTGTAACTGTGATACTAAACAGAGTAGGTCTCTGTGTTTTAGGTATATCTTTCTGGCAAAGATATTTCAAATGAAGAGACCTTACTGGTGGATAGCCGACATATATTAGAATAATGGGTTGATTTTGATTGTTGTTTTATGACTGGTGACATCAATAGTGACGTGTATTATGAAGAAGACCTGTTTGGTGGCCGACTTCAGACATGTAGTGTGTAAAATGAATTTTGAGCATGGATTGTGGATCTGGAAGTATAGATGATGGGTTATATTTGATGTTTACTTGTTATAGGTACTGTGTGTATCTTATCAAGGGGTTATATAATTATTTGTACATAGGAAAGCCTTAATTGGCTGACCTGATTAATTATTTGTATATTAGGAAAGCTTAATTGGCCGACCTAATGAATTATTGTAAGAGGGTATATATGAGTGATATTTTATTTTGAAAGGATGTGACAAAGATTGAAAAGAAAAAGAAGTGAAAGTTGTGAGGCTTTTTTGACTGCTGGATGTAGAGCAAAGTTTATGAGAAGAGTACTTCATTGGAATTGATCAAGCAAAGACAGTTGCTATGAGACAGTTTACTAGATTGTGTATTTGCTATACACTTGTTTGAATTGTGAATCCTTGAGGGTGGCTTTAACCTTCTTTGGGAAGTGTGCCTGGGTAGTGAGCCTACTATTTCTCTTGACTCCTAATAGGGTCTGTCTCCTAATAGGGACTATGTACGGTAATGTTGTAACAATCTTTGAACAGGGCTAAATCTTTTAACAATGATACTATACCTTCAGTACATTACTTGACCAGGGTTTTACCTTTAACAGGGTTTCCTTGACAACAAGTATTGTGTTATAGTGTTGGCATTTACTCTGTTATCATTTACATTTGCAGATTTGGTTTATAAAGTTTAAAGTTTCTTAATCTATATTACAACTGATTCACCCCTCCCCCCATCTCAGTTGTCTTGTGGACTATTATTCCTAAAAAATGGAGGTTATGTTAGATTTGATAATGATTCTCCATATCCTATGAAAGGAAAAGGATCTATAATTATATTGAATAACACAAGATGTGATGATGTTTATTGGGTTGAAGGATTAAAGTATAATCTGTTGAGTGTTGCACAGCTAAACAATACTCATCACTGACTCGAATTTCAATATGGAAGGGTGGAAGTATTTGATGAGAAGGATAATTCAATTGCTAATGGAGAACAATCTAAAGGTAATTTATTTTATCTTGATACTTCTATGAAGAGTTTCTTATTTGCTAAGGTTGAAGATGTTTGGTTATGGCACAAAAGGCTTTGTCATGTTAATTTTGATAACTTAATCAAAGTGAGTAAGAAGAGTAGAGTAAGAGGACTACTAAGACTATAAAAATTGGAAAATGCTATGTGTAGAGAATGTCAAATGGGTAAGATGACTAAATCTAGTTTTGCATACAAGACTTATGTTATACAAGGAATTTTAGATTTAGTTGATACTGATTTATGTGGACCCATGAGGACTCAAATTTATTATAGACATATTATTTATTTTATTTGTGGATTATTATTCTAGAATGATGTTTGTAATGTTTTTAAAAGAAAAATATGATGCATTTCAAATGTTTAAGTGGTATAAGGCCCCAGTTGAAAAATAAACTAGAAGATAGTTGAAATGTCTGAGATCTGACATAGGAGGTGAGTTTACTTCTAATGAGTTTATATTGTTTTGTAATGAGAATGGAATTTAGAGACATTTTTTAGCATCGAGGACACCAAAGAAAAATGGGATTGCTGAGAGAAGAAACAAATCTATTGTTGATTGTGCTAGGACACTAATGATTGAAAAAGGACTTTCACAAAACTTTTGGAGGAAATCTGTGAGTACTCATGTTTATACATTAAACCGAGTACAAATGAAGAAAGGTACCAATAAGACACCTTATAAAATCTGGTATGAACAAAAATCTAATGTTAGTTACTTTGAAATTTTTGGGAGCAAATGCTATATTCTGAAAGATTCTAGAGAATGAAAATTTGATTCAAAAGATGAAGAAGGGATATTTTTAGGATATTCTACAAGGAGTAAAGCTTACAAATGTTTAAATAAGGTTACTAACAAAATGGTGGAAAGTGCAAATGTAAGAATTAATGAATTTTCAAAAAGGAATAATGAGGATAGTAAGAAGGAACCTGAAGATTATGAAAAGTTTGTATATGTACAACATGATGTGACTGATACCTTACCAAGAGAATCTACCAAGGAGGAAGATGAACAAGGAGTTCCACAACCGAATGTTGATATTAAAGAACTGAGAGCTATCGAGCCTATTTTGGAAAAGTATGTGAGAATGCACCATTCCCTGAGCAAGATTATTGGAAATAAGGACATTGGAGTGATGACTAGAAGCAAGGTAAGATACAATACATGTTTGATATCTAAATTTGAGCCTAACAAATTTAAGGATGCACTAGATAATGAAGATTGGATGAAAGCAATGAAAGAAGAGTATGATCAAATTGAGAAGAACAAGACATGGACATTGGTACCCAAACCTAAAGACAAAAATGTTATTGGTACTAAATGGATTTTTAGAAACAAATTGAATGAGCATGGAGAAGTTATCATAAATAAAGCTAGATTGGTTTGCAAAGGTTATGCACAAGAAGAAGGAATTGAGTATGGAGAGAATTTTTCACCTGTTGCTAGATTGGAAGGAGTTAGAATACTTCTAGCATATGTTGCTTACAAAGGATTCAAGGTATATCAGATGGGTGTTAAGTATAAATTTCCTAATGAGATACTTGAAGAAGAAGTATACATTGGGAAACCTAAAGGATTTATTAAGAACACAAACAAGAACGAGGTATGTAAGTTACATAAACTTTTATATGGTTTGAAACAAGCATCCCAAGCATGGTATGAGAGATTGCACTCTTATCTAATCAAAATAGGATTTCAAAGAACAAGGGATAACATTAATGTTTACTTGAAATGTGATAGTGATAATAAAGTTTTGATTACTGAAAAAAAAAATTATGATATTAATTTTGGAGGCAATGACACTTTATGTAAAGGATTTACTGATGAAATGAGAAAATATTTTGAGATGTCAATGATTGGAGAGATTAAGTTCTTTCTAGGTCTACATATACAACAAGAAACTAGAGGAATATACAATACACAAGCCAAGTATATCAAAGATATTCTTATAAGTTTTGGTATGGAAGATTCCAAACCTATTTGAACACCTATGGTTACTGGATGTAAATTATCTAAAGAGGATGAAACACAAGAGGTGGATAATACTCTTTACCGATCCATGATTGGTAAATTGCAGTATGTTGTTCACAATAGGCCTAGTATAGTACATGTTGTTGGAATTTTTGCAATATTTTCTTCTAATCTGAAGGAAACACATATATCTATAGTAAAGAGAATTTTGATATATCTAAAAGGCACTTAAGGGTTTGGTTTATTATACAGAAAAGGAGATAATTTTGATCTTCAAGTATACATTGATGTAGATTGGGCTGGAAATGTTGATGACAAAAAAATTACTAGTGGAGGCTCATTCTTTCTAGGTAAAAGATTGGTTACATGGCTGAGGAAGAAACAAAATTGTATTTCACAGTCTATTGTCGAGGCTAAATATGTTTTCGCTACTATGAACTATGCAAACATAGTATGGATTAACAAATTACTTGAAGGTATGCAAGAAGAGATCACAAATCCGGTTACTATTTTTTGTGATAATACAAGTTCTATTAATATATCAAAGAATCTAGTTATGCATTCAAAGACCAAGCACATTTCTATCAAGTATCACTACTTGAGAGAACAAGTTCAAGAAAAGAAAGTAAAATTGGAATATGTGAATCCAAAGGAACAATTGGCTGATATCTTTACAAATCCACTACCTAAAGATGATTTTGAGTATCTCAAAGGAAAATTAGGGGTTCTTCCTCTATCTAATGCTCACTAAAGAGCATGATGCATGCTGCATCAATTCTATATTTCATTAGAATATCTATTTCTAAATTGATGTTAGTAAAACACACTTTAGGTGATTCCTAAACTTGTGAAAATATTTTTTGTATGTAATGATTTATGAGTACATGTAAGGTATAATCCACTATTGGAACAAGTTTTCAGAAGTATCACTTTTTGGTATTGTTGTCAAAGAGGGAGATGAATAAATTGATGATATTTATCCTTAAGGGATATATTGATATTGAGAGAGAATGAATTGCTAATATCTACTCATGAAGGAGATTCAGAATGCATGTTATAGAAATAGAAGATTTATCTAAGAGGGAGATTCAAATCAAAAATCAAAGTGGAAATAGAAATGTAGACACCCAAAATTGACCAGGTGTCTTAATATCATCAAAATCTGCAAAATCTCAGTAAATCTCATCAAAATGCTTAAAATGCTTCAAAATGGATCAAAATCAATTAAATGGACATTTATCAAATCAAAGTGGATTAAATCAAATAAAATCAAGGGATTAATTAATCATGAAATCAAATAATTAAATTCAAGTCTAAAAGGATTAATCAAATTATGCAATTGGTTTTAATCAATTAATTGTATAGTTTAAATCAAAAATCAAAATGAACCTATTCACCCTTACATGGCTAATTTAATTAATTGATTGAATTAAATAAATCCTAATTTCTTTCAATATAATTTGATCAACCAATGAGAATTGAGGACTTTGTCTCCTTGTCCCACCCTTTGAGGACAACCATTTAAATGGTCCCCCCATTTGAAACCATTTGAGGGATCAAACTCACCCAAGGATTAACCCATGGTCAATTCACTCTGCTCCCTACCCTTGGGATTTTACTATAAATACAAGCTATTTCTAAGCATAAGCATATCCTAGAAAATTTGAATGCATAGCATCATTACTATAGGAAATTTGAGAGAAATTGAGTAGTATCTTGAGCATTTTGAGAGAAAATTGTGAAGATTTTATCATTTATCATGAGCATTTGAGATCATATTTGAGAGCTTTTGAGAGAATTGAGAGCTAGATTAGGCATTTGTCATCAATTTATCATTCTAGGATGGTCACTAGTGGAGATTAAGGCTGCGAGCTCTACTTGCAAAGCCTAGTTAGAGAACCATGAAATGTTATTGATGTTAATTTCAATTCTTTAGATTAAATTGTTTGTTTCTTTCCATAGAATTGTGCTTGATTATCCTAATTTCATGAAGGTGTATTAACTCACACACAAGAAATATCATCAAAGGGAGTACATTTATGTATTTGGAGAGCTACCATCATCAATTGCTATAACATTGTTATACTGGTTGCCATCAATGCCAAAGAGGGATATTTTTGATTAACTGATGGATATATGATGGAGATGATGAAGACCGACTGATACCAAGTATCATGATTGTATAAATGGTTATATCAGTTGTTCTTTTGTCATTGATTTCAAACAATTGATTAATTGATTTTTATTATGTTACCATATCTTAAGAAGAGAAGTTAAATGTGTGACAAATACAAATCAGACAATGATGAAGTAATGATGATGTAGTTATTTCATACTGTATATTTGATGTTATCAAATTGGTACAATTGATTGATCAAGTCAAAAAATGCAATGAATTAAGTTATGATTGAAAGAGTTACTTTACCAAGCTATAGTGAGTCAGGTGGTAGAATGTTATGTGAGTTAGTCACAATTACCAAGCACCAAACACCAAAGATGCGTTAGACATCGAGCAGTGAATGAAGTTATTTACCGAGTTGCAAAGAAAATTTTACCGAGTACAGGATACTGGTAATAAATGATGATAAGATCAAATTTAATGCGAAGAGATGGTAGGATGGATGAGGAAATGAATTAAATTAAGTTTGTTACAAGATCTACGAATGGGAAAATTGAATGTGAAGATCTAAGGCAAAGATCAAGCAGTTAAACTAAATTGTTAAGAGTTCCAAGAAAATTTCAAGTTCTGAGGTAAAAGTGAGATAGTTTACCGAGTTGTGAAATATGAAGAAGATGATCGAGTAACTGAGCGCAAATGAAGGAAAATCAAATTAAGGAGATTAAGAGGTAAAATTTGTTAGAATAACTGAGAGGGGGGGTGAATTATTTGTCTCCCAATTATCCTACAGTCCCAAATTCTCCCAAATGTATATAACAACAATTTCAAACATATAAATCAACTCGGTGAAATGTAAACTATGATCTCAAACTTTAGTCCTATAGTTGTCTAGTCATCTACTAAGTAGCAGTAAATAAATAATGTGATTACTGATCAACACAGATAAAGTAATGTGTAAATTCAAATAATAATCCACAATAATCATACACATTAACACAAATTTTCAACATGGAAACCCTACTAAGGGAAAAAACCACGTGGGACCAATAACCCAAAATATTTTAGTCTTCTAAAGTGAGCTCAGCTAAGATCCAACACTATTAAATATTACAATGCACTCTGTTAAATGTGACCCAGTTATAATATTTAAAACTAACAGTTCTCTCTTGACCAATCATTCACTATGGGGTCAACAAGAAAACACTCAAAATTCATTAGAATGTCATAATAAAGACTTTCACGTCCTACTCGCTTAAGAAATTTATCTATAATAATGGTTAAACTAATACAACAATAATCTGACTCCAATACAACTCTATTTTCATATTTTCAGATCTAGGCTAAGTACATAATACCTCTGGTCAATTTGTTCACTTTTGTTCATCAATTTCTTCATACTTCATTCTACTCAGTTAATGCTCTTTCCTCTATCGCTCGGTGTTACTTGTAGAAAATGCTCGATTCTATCTTCAACCAGTTTGATTAGTCATGCATAAACTTTGCATGTGTGCACATCAGGTATATTAATAATGAATTTCTTGTCTCTTATATAGACATCATAACTTATTTAATTTCCATCCTTTTGATTTTTCTTCTTAATCTTTATCGCTCATTTTTCCGCTTAAACCTTCCTTGACAGTTGTGTCAAAAATGCGTTTCAATCTTCGTCGTACAATCTTCCTTGAATTTCCATAGCCATTTGATCATCATAGAAAATCATATCATTTACCTCAAAATTATGAATTGTCAGCTAATCATTTTAGTTGGCCTTAGTTTTATTTAATTGTTTGATCAATACCTTGATGTGTTGGTGATCCCTAGCTCAGTTATCACTATGCTTGGTATACAGTGTATTTACTTGGTGTTCACTAGTACTTAGTGTATACAAAAATCTTCAATTACTAACCACATAAACTTTGTTTTCTCTAGATCTTAAATCTATGATAGATGTTTGCCATCATCATGATACTCAAATAAATTGACATCAATAACAATATATTAACTGATTAATATCTATCATCACAACTGTAACTCCATTGACTATCAACAAAATGACTTCAAACATACAATCAGTTGTAGTTCATCAATATCTCCCTTTGGAATTGATGGAAACACAATATGAAAATATCATAGAATACCAAACTTTTCTTCTACAACTGCAAAATATTGTAGCTCTCCCTAGCTTGAATAGATAAAATATTTTAGTATTAAAACCTCACCATGCAGACTCTCCCTACAGTTTTTACTCTTTTGTTCTTGAACCTCTTTGTAGATAGATATGTCATTTCTCTCCCTTTCTCTGTAGAATATTTTCTCCCTTTAATGGATAGATATTTCATTGATCATTCTCTCCCTTTGAAGACAATGCAAAAAATAAAATATACAACTCCTTAGTAGCCAAAAAAATATCTCTGGTTTTTGGTTCAATAAAATAAGTACCTTGCGGTGTACTGATATATCTATGTCAGTCTAGTTTAGCTTTGCATTAACATTATTGATATTCTGAGTACATGTAGGTTCATGCAACCTCCTAGTCATCTTAGTGACTAATAGAAAAGGGATGAACCTATTGGATGATATTAGATTTGGATACTATTCATGCTATTGATATTCATGTTTTATCACTGATGTCAACATATGTCTCTATGGAGAGAACGAACTAGATATTTGACTGACAGAAGTGTATGGACACTGTACGGATATTTTAGTATGATCGAAGATAGGGATATGAAGATAGATGTGTGATGAACTTATTCCTAAGGTTTCTTAACTTGAGGTTACATATTGGTGATGTTACAGATGATTTAGTGAATATTGGTTTTTGGACTGTGACAATAATGCTTGACAGACCAGGTCTCTGTATTTTGTGTATATCTTACATATGAAGATGTTTTAGCAGATGCGAGCTTATGAGATGAATGAGGACGCTTTAAGAATTTTTGTTAGTGATCAATTGTTGTGGAAGTACTGGTGACATTAGCAGTGACATGTATTATGAAGGAGACCTATTCTGGTGGCCGACTTCAGACATGTAGTGTGTGTAGACGTCCAAAATCATCCTTATATTAATTTAAATTAATATTCCCATAACATTATAATTAATTTATTAACTAATTATATTTTTTATATTCTTCTATCTATTTAGTTAAAATTATTTAATTAAATACGATTCATGCTCCTAAGTATTTGAATTTAATTTAAATACTATCCTCTTTAATATATTAAATCTTATTTAATACATTACCCTCCATAAATCCCTTTTTAAATAAATTTTAAATTTATTTATTCCCTCACATTTCTAATATTCTTCTAAACCAAGATTAAAGTTAATAAAACCTATTAATCCTACCTAGAAACCTACCCTATTTCTACCCTACCGTACCTATTCCTCTTAATAAACCTACTTCCTCACTTAAACACACACTAATCACACTTAAAGTGTGATTCCTACTCCTTTTAGCACTAATGGAGTGCTCCCACATGTGTGAGCAACTCCTCAAAAAATGAAGCCACCAACTTCCTTTAAGGCAACCACTCTTTTGTCCCCCACTCCATTCCCCAAGTGTTGCTCACACATGTGTGAGCAACCTTGAGCCTCTCAAACCTTAAAGGCTTGGGTTGACTTTTGCATGGCTTGTCCTTTTGCCCTTGTGTCCTCTATGTGGCATCTATGTGGATGCCACATATGATCCACCTCATCCAAGTCCTTCTT
>MU223633.1:1490315-1525773 GCA_018584345.1 Thuja plicata | reverse complement strand
TATATATATATATATATATATATATATATATATATATATATATATATATATCTCATCCTGCATGTCAGTCATAAACATCATATACAATAAGCATAAACATCATAAATGCATCCATCATAAGCATATAAAACCATCAAGAATGCATAAGAGTCCATAGTCCAAAATAAAGTCCATATATATATATCTCAAAAGTGTCATCATACATCATGTGTCAAAACTGTCAAAAATGTGTATCCAAAAATCTGAGAGGAATCATGGCGGTGGCTATGATGGTCCTGCACCACTGCTGGGTCGTGGCGGTAAACCCACTGACCCCTGTGATGCTCTCCCCATGTTGACCGACTGTGATCTCTTAGAGTATGTAGGCGCTCGGGCCTCCTGTGGCACTGCCCCATAATATAAGCCAATATAATATGCGGCCTCTTGGCCCATGCGTCCTGCCTCTCTCTGGGCAGCCATAGCATCGGCCATCATCTGCCCTACCCCTGCTGCTGTCCCTGCCTGCCGCGCTATATCGCGGTCTGTCCTGTAATCCTCAGCACGTCTGTATGCTAAATCCTTCTCTGCTATCAGAGCTGCTATCTGTGCTACATAACCTACCCGCTCCTCCTCCCAGTCCCCATGCTCCTCGACAATGGTGAACTCTCCACTGTCCACCCGAGCCTGCAAAATATCCAATGCCCGTTGGGCACTATCCCCTCGAGCTATCTCTAGAGTGAGCTCTCCCTATACCCGAGTCACCTCTGTCAGTAGGCTACTAACTGTAGCCTGCGTTGTCACTAGTAAACCCTGAACCCTCCCCAGCTCTGTCTGCAGGCTATCTCACTCTGCTATGACTGTATCATATGTCTCTTGGGCTACAAAGCCCGCTGGTGGTCCCTATGGTAGTGGCCCTTGTGGTGGTGGGCCCTATGCTGGTGGTCCTTGTGGTGCTGGCCCCTGTGGTGGAAGCCCCTGTGTTGGTACTCCCGGTATGATAGGTGGCTATCCACCTGCAGGTATCTGTACCTGTCCTCTCCATTTGGGCACTGCCACTCTGGCTCAGACTCTCCTCCTACCCCCTCCATCCCCTCCATCCCCTCCATCCCCCATCTTCTTCATCATCATCTCCCCCTGTCCATCTCTGCCAGGCCCCGGCTGCTCATCTGGCTGTACCATCCCGGGCACTGTCAGTCTCATTGGTATGTGTGCCGCCCACCACTGTGCATATGCTGGTACCACACCCGCATCTAACAGTGACTCTCGTGCTCTAATCCAGAGCACCTCGGTCATGCCCATGAAGGACCCTCGTGCTATATGCACCGACACTCTAATGCCCCAGACACTCCCCACCTCGCGGGTCACCAATGGGTGTGGGAACCCGTCTGGCACGTCCTCCTGCACCTGCCCCATCTAACGCCGCACCCTGGATGGCATGTAGCGTAAGATCATGTATGTTGTTCTCCCGAACAGTCAGCAGTCTGTCTGCACAAATCTCATGTAGTATGAGTCGTAGAACCTGTCCTCTGCATATACTCCCTGCTATGGGGCCTCATGATCCCATGCCTCGCATCCTGCATAAGGAGCCCATGTGATGGCTCCCATCTCATCCAGTCGTCGCCTCCAGTATCCAACTGAGTCTGTGGCCTCATAGTTAATAGGTGGCCTATATCGACAGGCATATGGCTCATAAGGTGCCCGGGTCTCCTGGTGTCGAATCGGTCGTGTAACCGCTATGTGCTCCCAGGCCCATACTAACAGCAACGTACATCCTGGTCCTAGTGCTCTACCCTTGCGGTAGGCACACATATGAAGATCATAATATAGCTGCCCGAGGATGACGTATCCCTAGTATTATTGGTCCCCGTCCTCCACCATGCTGCTCAGAACCCGCGCTTAGCCAATAGGAAATCCCTTTCCCGCATGATCAGGCATAAGACGTCCCCCTATCAATCCTGCCAAGTATAACCCTAACCTCCATGGTCGTGGCTCCATCGCCATCGCCTCTGCCCAAGACATCCACTGCCGTGTAATCGGTAGATTTGCGTATCTCCTCGCCATCGCCATCTCCAGGTATGGCTGAGATCCCTCCACGCAGTGCTCAGGTATGACCCCCTGAATGGGCACTCTGTATATCCTCCATACATCGTGGAGGATAATATTAGCTTCCCCTATAGGGAAATGAAAGCTGGAGGTGGTGCTGTGCCACCTCTCAATCAATGCAGACATGAGCACATTATGCACTCGTAGGTGCGGCCAATGTCGCACGTGCTCCAAGCCACAAAGCGTGACCATCCCCCACTTCGCCGCTGTCAACTGCTACTCCAGCGCCATCGTAACCGGATAACATTCCCTTGCTCAGAATGTGATCGTCTCCTCTTGCAGTCACCAAACCCATGTCAGCAATCAGATAGCATATTGGGGCATTGAAACATGTTCCAGGCCCGTCTGGGGCACTGAAAAATGCCCCTGGACCCTTGTCTTTCTTCTTCTCCCTCCTTTTTCTAGGTGAATCCACGCAGATGACGGTTGATCCTCACAGACGGTGAACTTTGAAATCGCCAATCTACGGAGATGACCAATCTTCACAGACGTCAGTCTACGGAGACGGCAGTCTAGGCTGTCGTCTTTCCTCTGGCGCAGATGGTAATTTTAAAAATCATCGTCTCTGCTCCACCTTTTCTTCCTCGTCGCCATCATAGACGGAGTTACTCTAAAACTACGTCTGCGCAGACAACCATCGCCTGTTAGTCATCTGTGCAGACGGCGGTCTGTCGATCGCCGTCTGTGCAGATGGCAGACAGGCGATTATTATCTGCACTGCGCGCCACTTTATGGGCATTTATTGCGTCCTAACTACTTGCAAAAACATTAAAAAACTTAATGCAAGGGTGGGCACTCGAGTACTCACCGGTGGTCCTGCGTCTGCTGGTCGCTGGTACACCCGAACACGCTCTCCAAGCTGTGCTCGCTCTCGCTGTGCTGCCATGGCTCTTCTTATTCTTCTTCTCTCTTTTTCTCTTTGAGGGTGAAAGTGATTTGTCCATGGGCCCCAGTGGACTATTTATAGCCCTTTGGGACCCATTTCTTCTGTCAGTCTCCTCTGCTTCTCTTCTGATCCCCGTTTCCCCTCATTTTTCCTGGACATGTCATGCAATTGGCCTCCTTTCCCCTTTTTCTTGCCTTTTCGAAAAAAATTTATTAAATTTTTTTTTTTTTTTCCTATTATTTTCTCGAGGGGGCACCCTCCTCCGCTCTCGCTGCCGTAGGTTTTCTGAATCTTTTGGGGCATCTTATTTTTTTTTTCTTTGACGCAATGTCACTTTCGACACTGCATCAAAGAGGGGCAAAATGTAGACGTCCAAAATTGTCCTTATATTAATTTAAATTAATATTCTCATAACATTATAATTAATTTTTTAATTAATTATATTTGTTATATTCTTCTATCTATTTAGTTAAAATTATTTAATTAAATACGATTCATGCTCCTAAGTATTTGAATTTAATTTAAATACTATCCTCTTTAATGTATTAAATCTTATTTAATACATTACCCTCCATAAATCCATTTTTAAATCAATTTTAAATTTATTTATTCCCTCACATTTCTAATATTCTTCTAAACCAAGATTAAAGTTAATAAAACCTATTAATCCTACCTAGAAACCTACCCTATTTCTACCCTACCCTACCTATTCCTCTTAATAAACCTATTTCCTCACTTAATTAAAGTGTGATTCCTACTCTTTTTAGCACTAATGGAGTGCTCCCACATTTGTGAGCAACTCCTCAAAAAAGGAAGCCACCAACTTCCTTTAAGGCAACCACTCTTTTGTCCCCCACTCCATTCCCCAAGTGTTGCTCACACATGTGTGAGCAACCTTCAGCCTCTCAAATCTTAAAGGCTTGGGTTGACTTTTGCATGGCTTGTCATTTTTCCCTTGTGTCCTCTATGTGGCATCTATGTGGATGCCACATATGATCCACCTCATCCAAGTCCTTTTCCCTCCAAAACTCTATAAATAGAGGCTCTTTCCAAGAGCAAACTATCTCTTATTTTTGCATTGTTATCATGTCATTTTAGCTCTAGAGCATTTAGCATTTTTCATAGCAATACTAATTCTTAGTTCATGTTTGTTGCATTTTGAATTTAGAAATCACATGCTAGGATAATGGAATGAATCCTAGATAGTTTTTGTTCATCTTTCATATCAATCTAGATTAATCTTGCATCCATATCATCATTTGTGATGGCTTTGAGACAAGTTCCTCATACTTGTTCTTGAAGCTTTTTACTCTCTTAGTTGCATTTTTAGATCAAATAGTGAGATTAAGTTATTGTGTTGGGAGAGCACACCCACAATAATCTCTAAGAGCAAATCAACAAGGCATTGGGTGCCCTTGTTCAGCTCATCAGAGGTTGTGGTGAAGGTCTTTGTTTTGAGATTTCATTTTAAACATGCTAACCCCTTTGAATCTGTTTTCTAATGGCTAATCTTGATGTTTGCATGTTTTAGTGTTGTCCCTTGCAGGTATACTTTTATCACATACAGTGTGTATTATGAATTGTGAGTGTAGATCGTGCATCTTGGAGTATAATTGATGGATTGTAATTTATGTTTACTTGTTATAGGTACTGTGTGTATCTTAGCAAGGGGTTATACAATTATTTATATATTGGAAAAGCCTAATTGGCTGACTTAATTAATTATTTGTGTATTAGGAAATCTTAATTGGTCGACCTAATGAATTATTGTAATAAGGTATATATGAGTGATCTTTTCTTTTGGAAAGATGAGGAAGAGATTGAAAAGGAAGAGAAGTGTAAGCTACAAGGCTTATTTTTTTGTGGATGTAGAGAAGAGTTTGTGATAAGAATACATCATTGGAACTAACCAAGAAAAGATAGTTGCTATCAGATAGTTCACTGGATTGTATATTTCCTATATACACTTGTTTGGATTGTGAATCCTTGAGGGTGGCTTTAACCTTCTTTTGGAAATGTGCCTAGAAAGTGAGCCTACTACTTTTCTTGACTCCTAATAGAGTCTATCTCCTAATAGGGACTGTGTATTGTAATGTTTTGATAATCTCCTAACATGGATACTATACTCTAAGTACATCATTTTTGGGTGCTAATTTCCACCGGGGTTTTACCTTTAACAGGGTTTCCTTGACAATAAGTATTGTGCTATTGTGTTGGCATTTACTGTGTTATCATTTGCATTGCATTTTTTGTTTATAAAATTTAAATTTTAATATTCTATATCAAAACTAACTCACCCCCCTCTTAGTTGTGCTTATAGACTGTTATTCCTAACAATTGGTATTAGAGTTGTTGGTCCTTAGAGAGAAATATTAACAGCTTGAGGTGATCTTAAAGATGACTTACTACAGGAAGGATAGTCCAAAATTTGATCCTGAAAACTTTGACAGTTGGAAGAACAAGATGAGAACACATATGCTATGTTTGGGAATTGACTACTAGATGATCACAAAGAAGAATGAAAAGATAGCTACTAAGGATGAATTAAAGAAAGCTACTGAAGATGATAAGAAGCTATTTTCATGTAATATGGTCACAAGGGAAACATTGATCAATGCACTTTCAAAAGGTGAATTCACAAAAGTAAAAGACTTGGACTCTCCACATGAGATTAGGACAAGATTGGAGGCACTATATGAAGGAGATAAGTTTACAAAACAGGCAAAGTTACAAAATTGGAAGACCAAGATAGAATCATTGAAAATGAGTGAAGATGAGAACATTAGGGCATATGGAAAAATAATTACTGAGGTAGTTACTGACATTAGAAACTCTCGAGGCACTTATAGTGAGGAAGAAGTGATTGTGAATATTCTCAAATCTTTGACACCTGCATATAGAACTAAAGTAAAAGCTATAGAGGAGATTATACCTTTGACACCGAACTTCACTAGAGAGATTTTGATTGGAAAGCTAACTACTTTTGAAGCCACAGAATTAGGAGATACTTTACCTAAAGTTGAGTCAGCATTCAAGGAAACTGTGCAAAAGAACAAAAATACCTTATCCTGAATTGCGAGCACTAGCAATAGTAACTTGAGAGAAGAGACTGGAGACTATGCTAAGGAATGGGAACAGATGTAGGAGGAAGAAAGAAATCTAGATGAAGTGGTAGCATTGATCACTAGAAGAGAAAAGAGAGGTAAGGGTAAATTTGAAGGCAAATTACCTTTGAAATGTTTTTCATGTAACAAGATTGGTCATTTTGCATCTCGATGTCCTACAAGGGTTCCAAAGCATAAATCTAAGTATCCTAAAGACAAGGAATGTTATTATGCTAGTGAAGGTGTTTCTGATGATGATGGTGACTATGATGAAATTGGATTTATTTCCATAAACGATGATGAACCTATACATGAGGAAAAAGACTTAGTATCTCGTATTAAAAAGAAATCTGAATGGGTTATAGACAGTGGCTGTTCACATCATATGACTGGAGATAAAAATAAATTTGTGAGTCTGAAAAGATACGATGGTGGTGTTTTTAGATTTGGTGACAATACTCCTAAGGTTATCATTGGTGTTGGATCTATTTCTCTGGATGGAAAGACTAATATTGACAATGTATTACTTGTTGATGGACTTAAACATAATCTTTTGAGTGTTGGACAATTAGTCGACAGAGGTTATCAATTGAAATTCATTGATGGGAAATGCCCTATTAGAAGTAAATCACTAGATTTGATCACATTTGGTACTAAATCTAGAGGTAATGTATTTTAATTGAATACATCTGAAGCTTCTTGTTTTATTGTGAAGGTTGATGATAGTTGGTTGTGGCATAGAAGATTTTGTCATGTTAACTTTGATAACATTGCAAAGGAAAGTATGGATAATGATGTGAGAGATATACCTAATATTGTAAAGCCATCTAACACTATGTGTAGAGAGTGTATTATGGGGAAGAAGACTAGAAGCAATTTTAGAATAAAATCTTATTTAACAAAAGGGAAGTTGGATCTAGTGCATATAGATCTGTGTGGTCCTACAAGAACAAGATCTTATTATGGTGAAAGGTACTTTATACTTTTTGTTGATGACTTTTCTAAAATGATGTGGGTTACATATTTGAGAGAGAAATCTAAAGCATTTGAAAAATTCAAGTTATTTAAAGAAAAAGTTGAGAATAAATCTGGTTTAAAGATAAAATGTTTGAGATCAGACAGAGGTGGAGAGTTGACATTAGATTTATTTAATACCTATTGTGAAGAACATAGAATATACAGATAGACGTTAGCTCCTAGAACACCACAATAGAATGGGATAGAAGAGCGAAGAAACAAAACTATATTAGATGTTGTAAGGACTATGTTGCTATAAGGAAATGTGTCACATGTTCATTGGAGAGAAGCAGTTGGCACTGATTAATGACATGTTTTTTCATTACTATGCAAAGGAAATAGATTTTGAACCGTCGGTACATGATCACCAAAAGATGGGTTTATAGAGGAACTTGACACGGTAGTAAACATAGGTCATCAAAAATGTTGAGTACAAAGGAATTTGACAAGACCGATCACAATGTAAACCAACAGACAACTTCAAAAGGGAACCCGACAACAAAGTTTATAGTGTAAACTGACAGAGCAGGCTACAAGGTAAACCGATGACATAGACAATAGTATAAACTCACAAAGTAGACAACAAAGGAACTCAAGAGGAAATTCTAAAGAGAAAACACGAGCACCAGTCTACCCAGAGACAATTTTATTCTGAGAAATGTGGACCTGACTTACACGTCAGATAAAACACTTAAGTTTTATATTTATCTTTAAAGCATATATTTAAAACCATTTCTTGAGGGATAAGAAATGTAATTATAATTGTTTTAATCAGTCTAATTGATTGAAAATATGCAAACTAGGAGATCAAGGTCAAGTTGTAAACCTTTGATCATAGAGTTAACATTGAAATGCGTGAAATTTATTTAGGTCACATTCAATATATAAATAGATGTGTAATCAATCAAAACAAATAGATGTGATGATTATTGTAGCCGAGGAGAAGTTCTATGGATCAGAGACCAAGTTTTATGTAGAAGGACAAGAAAAGATGAAATAGGTTATCAAGAACTAGATTCAAGGCTATTGAGTAGAACATAGGTATTGATCAATCACTATAGGTGATAAATATACATGTGAACTTTAATGGATCTGTACTCAACAATTATAAATTGCATATACTCAGGTCAATAAATATTTTTTACTACATTCTAACAAGTGTAGAAAATAGAATAAATCCTTTGAGAAGGTGGATTTAACAATCCTTTTGTAAATCTCTTAACCAAGTGCTCACTAAACAGTGTTGCTAAAGCTCTTAACAGAGTAGACCTTAACAAGTATAAACATGTTACTCCTAATAGGGTAAGAACATTAGAAGTGATTAAAATTGTAAGCCTTAACTGGCCCCTTCCATTCTGCAGATAGTAAAGGTTTGTGGGTTTCATCCCCACCATAGTTTTTACCTTCTAACATGGGTTTTATGGGTTATCAAATATTGTGTCATGTGTCGATACATTTCATAAATGTTTCTATGAATATTTACATGTATAAGATGAGAATAGCACATATGGTTGGTAATGCAAGGAATTGATTACTAAAGGATAAAGGTTAATTTTCCTAATAATTTTAAGGGTACTGATTCACCCCTCCCCTCTCAGTACACACCATTACATTATTTCCAACAATTGGTATCAGAGCTAGATTTATCATTTAAAAAAGTTTAAATCACTTGAGAGAAAAGATCATACAATGGAAAGGTATAAGCTAGACAAGAATATTGAGAATCAGAAGTTAGAGATACAGATCTTCTATGAGCAATACAAAGAAGCAAGGAACAAGATGAGAGAGCTACTAGATGAAATAAAGGGTATGACATCTTGATGCAATGAAACAAACTATCATGAAGAAGAGATACCTAATTTGTTTGAATCACCAGGATCTATATCTTGCAACACATCAGACACATCTGAAGGAAGTATTGCAAATCTAAACGAAATCAATCAACGTCTGACAGATCAAGTAAAGATACTACAAATTGGTCAAGAGACATAGATGGTAAGGATGATTGATGTTATGAAAAATGCTAGAAAAGATGAGCAAGAAAGAACATTAGCTATTGATGATAGGAGGAAGATCACTGAAAAGATAGAAGAGAGGGAATCAGAAATACAAATACTTATTGGAAATCATCATGAGATCACCAATCATATTATTCTTATGAGTTAGGAGGCAAACTGAATGAACATAGAACTTATTGAAAAAATAGAAGCTATTGGTGAGCTAAGAGAAGAAAATGAAAGATTGAAGAATGAAGTAAGAATTCAACAACAACACAATGATATGATCAAGAGAGCTGAAGAAAGAACAAAAAGAATGGATGATTTTCTGAATGGACAAAGAAGAGTCAACAACAATACCGGATTAGGGTATACCAAGCATGGAGAATCACCATACCAAGCTGATCCAAAATATGTCTAGACAAATCTAAGACCAAGGAAACACTCATGCAATCACTGTGGAAAACCAAGCCACACATCAAATGTTTGCAGAAGCAAAATTAAAGGTATTCCTAAATCCAATTCTACATTCATTGGAAATTGTTATAACTATAACAAGATAGGACATAAAGCGTATGAATGTAAATATAAGGTGAAACAACCAAAGAAGGAAACCTACATGGAAAAATATTGTCCTACTTGCAAAATGCATGGGCACACATCTCTTGAATGTAGGAAAAAGAAAAACCAAGAATGGAAGCCAAAAGAACCAGAAAATGTTTATCAACCAAAAAGAGTTGGTAACTCATATGTTTGGAATTACAACACATGGACAAATTGCACAAAATATGGTAGATATGGACACATTTTTGCAAACTGCATGAGAAAATAGATAAGAAGGTCTAGAAGCTGGACTAACCCTAGAATGGCATGCTTACACTATCATAGGGTTGAGAATCTAAGAAAGGACTGCAGAGACTGAGTGACAAAGAAAAGCACTTTTCCTAATGGAAATACCATTAAAGACATCAAGAAGATGAGAAACAAAATGTGGAGGAAATCTAAAAACACTGATGATGCTGCACCAAGCAATACAATTGGTGACACCTTATCCAATGGATCTAGTGATATCACCACCCCCACCTAAGAAGAACAAGTATGGAACTACACTATACCAAGTTACTTTTTACATCAGTTCCATTATACATTGATAAAATGCCAGACTAGCATGAATAAAGATGCATTATGGTATTACTTGTTATGAATTTTTGAATTCAATCTCGTCGGTCAATACATACTGAGAATCGTCGGCGTACATATAAAATCCAAGTTAATAGTGTAAACAAATACTCGTCAGTAAATCATGTAAAATACATTGAAGTCTTCACCACTTATCGAGGACCGTCGGTAAACCTATGAAAGGTCAAGCGAGTTGTCACTTACCCCGAGTTGAAAGTTTGTGTGATACCTGAGCGACTCTGTCTTTGACACCCGACAAGTAGGTAAAGAATTAAATGTGACACTTAGGGCATCATCTATAAATAGGATGATGGAAGAGCTCATTATTCACCATGAAATTGAGAGAGAAGTAGAGCGAAGAAGAGCGCAGAGCAACCAATATCGACCAGATTGCAAAAGTGATTAACAAGAAGATTCAGGGAATTCAAACAAATCTACAACAGGTTAAGTAAGTAACTAGAATCACTGAGTTGACTATTTTTTTTACAAGAAAGGCCCTAAATTTGGAAAAATCATGGCAACCACATCCCATGTAACCAAGATCAAGAACACCAAGGATAAAAATGTTAATCTGATCAAGAACTCCACTTGTGAAGAACCTAAATACAAGTTTTGTCTAGAGGTTTCTTCACAACCTGACAATGCTGGAGCATTCTCAAGCATACCACCTAGGCTTTTTCTCGTTGCAAATGTTAGGGAATACATACATTGCAAGATCGCTGAGATATGATATCTTGAGGTCGAGCAAGATTATAAGAATCTTTGCACTGATGGAACCATAAAGGATGAGCATAAACACATTGACATGAATGGGCTGACAAATTCCCTAATGTTCCCAAGGGAGTTTAAAACCAAGTGGATCTAGGTAGTGCTGAGTAGAGTGCATGACCAAAAGATGTGGTTGGATGAGCCAAAATAGATTACCAGGGATGTGATACATGCTACGACCAGTTATCCTATAACCAATAAGGACAAGGCACTTAGACACCCTCCTCTCCCCGATATTGAGAATATAACAGGTACAGAATGGGATGGCAAAGGATTGAAGGTAAATTCTATCAAAGATCCCAAACTAAAATTTGGTGCATGTGTGTTGGGATACAAGATATTCCAAGCCAGCAGGATGAACAACATTGCATGTGGAGTAGTTGACATTGCCCATAAAATTGTAAAGAAGGGATTATAGTTGGATCTATCTGATCTTCTACTAAATAAGTTAGATGAGAACTTGAGGACAATCAAGTCTACAAAGTCCAATTCATGTAAGTTTGGATCACTTCTAATGTGCATGTTTTTCTACTTTCAAGACTTCTTTCCATCTATCGGTAATGTAAACTAGGATAGTACCCGACTAGTGACAATTCAAATCAGTGAATTCATCAAGTCACTAGGTGAAAAATTTACATATGTCATGGATGACTATTTTACTGGATTCAAGGATAGGATGCAGAAAAGGATGAGGATACCAGAATAACTGGTAGAAAAATATAAGACTAATATTTGTTTTATGGTGGACACCGATACCACCTTGATCAAATCAGTTGTACCAATGACAACATGGTTAGCACAAATTGACTATGAGATCAACATAAATCAAGCCACCCATGCTATTGAAGCATTATTAAATGAACCATTAGACAAGTCACAAAAAAGGTTTAGAACCTATGAAGAGGCTAAGTAAAGAATAAAGACCAGCCTAGTTGTGAAGAAGATCGATAAAAAGAAGACCAAAATGGTGAAGACACTTGAAAAGAAGCTATTGGTCAATGAAGAAGAACAAAAAGAAGAAACTAAGGGATAGTCACCCATCAGTAAAGATGAACAATTTAGTGACTTTGAATCAACAGATTCTGATGCACCACCCCCAAAGAATCCAAGAACTACTGCTACATCTTGAACAAGGAGTCAAACAAAAAAAGATGGAACTTCATCACCTGTCAAGAAAGGACAAGTGAGGACTTACAAGAGGAAGCCTCAAACTGGACAAACTTCATAACCAAAGATGAGAAAAATACTAATCCAAACAAAGAAAGATATAGAGGATACTGAACAAGATGAAAAACCTATAAAGAATAAACGTCCTACTACAATTGATGAGATTATGGAATCAATCATTAATGCAGGTTCAATTACTGAGCCTAAGATTATAAAATGGATAACTGTGAATCCCGAGGATCATAACAAGATAGAAGAGTCTACCATCACAACAATGTGAAAATTCAAATATGTTCCCATCTATTTTGAAAATACCCATATATTTTGAAAATAATATGCCATAATCAGCAAGGTGGACATTTGCACTAAATTGTGAAAAATAGATAAGGGAAAGATCCCTAGTTCTGTTATGTCACCCGAGTCCAAAATAGAAGAAATTGAAGAAATGATGAAGTTACATTAAAAGAAGTTCTCACCAAAATTGAGAGCCTAAAAAAAATCATAGGGAAGCCTATTTGAGCTTGACAAGGAAAGTTAGAATGCTTGGAGAAAAATACTCGATGTACCTAAAAAGGACACAAATCCTGAGAGAGTATTAGCACTCACCGACAAGCCTCACAATGAAGAAAAAGAGGCTACACCGAGCACTAAGAATATTATTATAAATGATGCAGAGGATGTCACTTCAGTTGAATTGAACACATAAACAAGTAAAGTAATGGATGACATTCCTCAAATATTGTAGTCTTTAGGAGACACAACAGATGTCATAGACCAAGATGTGACAATAATAGATCACTGAAGATCCTGCCAAAGAAGCAAAGGCAGATGGAGGTGTTACTGTTACCTCCGAGAAGCCCAAAGAATAGGACACAAAAATGCATGATGCACAAGTGAATACACTTGGACAAATTCCATTATTGATACACGTTATCAATATAATGATAAAAACAAGAGATACAACACTAAAGCATGATGCAGGCATACCTGAGGATAAGGGTGAAGAGGAACAGGAAAACACAACTGATGAGCATAATGTAATAGATGGAGAACATAAAGAAATATATGGAGAGAAGAAAGATAAAGCTGAAGAAGAGAAGCAAGGTTATGTCACTCCTAAGGATGCCGAAGGAGAAGTTTCAGATAAAGAAAAGGTTGACGTGGAGACATCCATACCAAATCGACAAGTAAAAACTGAGCAAAAAATAAAAGGCACAACACCTCTGAAGCCTTCACCAAGTACATCAGACCAAGAAAAGGAACTTGATATGGTACTTCATATAGGTGCCTCCACTACACTTTCCAAGAAGAACAAGAACAAGAACAAGAATCCAGTCACCCTAGATGACATCATTGAAATACTAGACTATGATCCGAGGAAATTGGATCCAGAATCACTTACAAAGTATGCATAACTTTGTAAAAGAAAAGCTATCCAAGATAAGCTTAAGAAGGAGACTAAGGACTCATAGGTACTAGAGACAACCAAGGAGATACTTCAGTAGATTGTACCTGATAAATAAATTGATCAAAATGCTTCTATCATTGATCAATTATCCATTCTTACCAAAGGCATCACATCATAGAATGTGGATGTAGAGAAAGCAATAGAAGAACAAGCAGAGAAAAAGCATCAATACAAATTAACAGAGAAAATCATCCAAGAAGTGGCCGAGAAAAAGGTGAAGCTATTTGAACTAGTTAATGAATTGGAACCAATCATTTCAGAAGTTATAGCATTAGTTTAGAAATTATGCACAATAGAGAAATTCACTAAGGAGAATAGTGAAAAGATTAAACAGATAGATGTAGATCTAAATGCTAGTGCACAAGGTCTTACAACCACTGAAAATGAAATCAAGTTTCATTATGAGAAGATTATGGAAACTAAAAGATTGAGACTTGATATTTTAGAGGAAAAAACAAAGTTCAGAGATGAGGTAACCAAGCTCCAGGCTCTACTTCTACCTAATCTCACATTACTGCAACAACTTATGACATCGGCAAGATAATTGATTGCCACCCTGGAAATGTTTTTGATAGAAAAATATATGATATACATGCAAGGATCACATTGGAGATCGTGACTTTTGAACACTTAAGGAGAAGTGGAAGAAAATTATGGAAGACATGCAGAACTCTCATTCACACATTTTTGACAAGTTGTAAGTATGACACCTTTGTCCTTATTATAAAAAAAAGGGGGAAATAATATGAGAAAAAGCGAGAAATAATAAAAGGGAGAAATAAGGTGAAAGGGGGAAATAGTACAATGGAAAGTGTATATACATATACATATACTATACTAGCATGTACATAGGGGGAGTCATATTGACAAGGTAAAATACATGGTGTATATACTAAACATTTTTAGTTTTGCACATACCAGTTTTTGATACTAATGTCAAAGGGGGAGATTGATGACATATTTTTCCATTAGTATGCAAAGGAAACAAATTTTGAACCATCGATACATGATCACTGAAAGACAGTTTTATAGAGAAACCCAAAACTGTAGTAAATAAAGGTCACCAAAAATGTTGAGTACAAAGGAACTCGACAAGACCGATCACTGTTTAAACCGACAGAGAACTTCACAAGGGAACCCAATAATAAAGTTTATAGTGTAAATAGATAGATTAGGTTACAATATAAACCAATGACACAGACAATAGTGTAAACCAATAGAGAAAACAACAGAGGAACCTGAGAGGAATGTCTAAAGAGAAAACCTGACCATCAGTCTACCGAGAGAAAATTTTATTTCGAGAAATGTGGATCTGACTTACACTTAAGTTTTATATTTAGATTTAAATAATATATTTAAAACCATTTCTTGAGGGACAAGCAATGTAATTGTAATTTTTTTAATCAGTCTAACAGATTGAAAACATGCAAACTAGGAGATCAAGGTCAAGTTGTAAACCTTTGATCATAGAGTTAACATTGAAATGCATGAAACTTATTTAGGTCAAATTCAATGTATAAATAGATGTGTAATAAATTAGAACAAATGGATATGATGATGATTGTATCCGAGGAGCAGTTCTCTGGATCAGGGATTGAGTTTTATGCAGAAGGACAGGAAAAGATTAAATAGGTTATCAAGAACTAGATTCAAGGCTACCGAGTAGAATAGAGGTATTGATCAATCACTATAGGTGATAAATATACATATGAACTTTAATGGATCTGTACTCAATAATTCTAGATTGCATATACTCAGGTCAATAAGTATTTTTGACTACATTCTAACAAGTGTAGCAAATAGAATAAATCCTTTGAGAAGGTGGATTTAACAATCCTTTTATAAATCTCTTAACCGAGTGCACACTAAACATTGTTGCTAAAGCTCTTAATAGAGTAGACCTTAACCAGTCTAAAAATGTTACTCCTAACAGGGTAAGATCATCAAAAGTGATCAAACTTGTAAGCCTTAACTGGCCCCTTCCATTCTGCAGATAGTAAAGTTTTGTGGGTTTCATCCCCACCACAGCTTTTACCTTCTAACAAGGGTTTTCTGTGTTATCAAATCTTTTGTCATGTGTCAATAAATTTTATGAATGTTTCTATGAATATTTACATGCATAAGATAAGAATAGCACATATGGTTGGTAATGCAAGGATTCGATTACTAAAGGATAAAGGTTAATTGACTAATAGTTTTAAGGGTACTAATTCACCCCTCCCCTCTCAGTACACACCATTCCATTATTTCCAACATTGTTGTGTACACCTTGAACAAAATTCAGATTAGAGAAGGTACAAGTAAGACTTCTTATGAATTATGGTTTGATCATAAACCTACTATAAAATATTTCAAAATATTTGGAAGTAAATGTTATATCAAAAGAGATGACGAGATAGGAAAGTTTGATGCTAGATGCGATGAAGGAATTTTTCTTGGTTATTATACTAAGAGAAAAGCATATAAATGTTTCAATTTGAGATTGAGGAAGTTGATTGAAAGGGCTAATGTGAGGATAGATAAAAAATTTCAAATTTAGGAAAGAATATATGACATTGGTCAGATTACAGAGATGAAAGAGGTCACTACTGACCCTGAAGAACCTTTGATGATTGATAATGAGACTGAAGAAGAATTGATTGAGGTTACTAAGACTCCTAAGGTTCTGAGGTATGTTAATAATAACCATCTTGAAGATCAAATTATTGGTGATGCAATTAAAGGTAGGATGACTAGACCTAGAACTAGAGAAGAAATTTGTTTGATTTGTCAAGTTGAACCAAAAACTACTAATGAAGCATGTAGAGATGAATCATGGACTAAATATATGGAAGAAGAACTTGAATAGATAAAAAAAAACAATACTTGGGAACTGGTTCCAAGACCTAAGAACAAAAATGTGATAGGAACTAAATGGGGTTTGAGAAATAAGATGGATGAAGAAGGAATAGTGATAAAAAAAGAAGGCTAGATTGGTGTATAAAGGCTACTCGCAACAAGAAGGCATAGACTATGAAGAAACATTTTCTCATGTTTCTAGGTTGGAGTTTTGAGATTATTTCTTGCTTATGCTGCACATAAAGACTTTAAACTATATCAGATGGATGTGAAATCATCATTCTTGAATGGTGATCTGGAAGAAGAAGTATACATTGAGAAACCTGATGGATTTCCTTTGATAGAAGATGAAGACATGGTTTGTAAGTTGAAAAAATAATTGTATGGAATGAAACAAGCACCAAGAGCATGGTATGCAAGACTAGATGAGTATCTACTTTGTCTTGGTTTTAGAAAAGGTAATGCAGACAACAATTTATATTTAAGAATTGATGAAGATGGAATCTTAATCATAGATTTTTTTATTGATCATATCATTTTTGGAGGAAATGATAAGATGAGTAAGAAGTTCTCTAAAGAAATGGAAAGTGAATTTGAGATGTCAATGATTGGTGAAATGAATTTTTTTCTTACTTTGCAAATAAATCAGAGTAAGAATGGTATTTTTATATCTCAGACCAAGTATCTTAAGGAAATTTTGAAGAAGTTTGGAATGGAAGATTGTAAACCTATTGGAACACCTATGGTGACTAGATACAAACTGACTAGCAATGATGAGACTCAGTAATTTTCAGACAAAGTACAGACCTATGATTGGTGCTCTACAATAGCTAACTCACACTATCCTAGATATTAACAATGTAGTTGGAATTATGCCAAGATATCAAGAAGATCCTAAATAGATACACCTTGTTACTATGAAAATAATTTTCAGATACTTGAAAGGAACAACATAATATGGATTATAGTATGAAAAATCAGATGACTTTATTTTGCAGGCTTATAGTGATGCTGATTGGGCAGGTAATGTGGATGATAGAAAAATAGTACAAGTGGTGGTGCATTTTTCCTTGGGAAAAGGCTAGTTTATTGGTTAAGTAAGAAGCAGATCTCTATTGCTCAATCTATTGTTGAATCAAATTATGTCTTTGCTGCAATAAATTCCACTCAAGTTGTTTGGATGAAACAAATGCTAAAGGACATTGGAATAATTTTTGAAGAGCTAGTGGTTATCCATTGTGATAAAACTAGCACAGTGAATATGTCAAATAATATTTTAATGCATTCAAAGACTAAACACATTTCTATTAAGTATCATTTCTTGAGGGAGAAGGCAACAAAGAAAGAGATTAAACTGGAGTATATTAGCATAAAGGAACAAATTGCAGATATATTTACAAAACCTTTTCCAAAAGATGCTTTTAAGTATCTCAGAAGAATGCTTGGGGTTCAAGCCCCTCCTTGTGATAATTAATTGATGCAGATATACATCAGTCTAGTGTCTCTAAGAGCTATATCATTTTATGGACTTGATGTATGGATCTACTCCTCAGGGGGAGTGATCGCAGGAACACTATAGAGCATATTTGGGTGATCTCACACCTGGATGTTGAACATGAAGATTTGAAAAAGCTACACCTTATAGAAGATTATAGTTGAGTTATGGCACCCTTTTCCATTGTTGCCAAAGGGGGAAAGATCCTATGTGAAAATCCCTTCTATCTTGGGGAGATTTCTGTTGAGGATATTGAGAAGATTGTATTGAGAGAGAGTACTTTTGGGTTGATGGATTTTCCCATATGTTGTCATCAATGCCAAAGGGGGAGATTGTTGGATGATATCAGATTTGGATACTATTCATGGTGTTGATATTCATGTTTTGTCAATGATGTCAACATATGTCTTTGAAGAGAGAATAGACTGATTATTTGACTGAAAAAAGTGTACGGACACTGTACGGATGCTTCAATATGATCAAAGATGGGGATATGAAGATAGATGTGTGATGAACTTATTCCTAAGGTTTCTTGACTTGAGGTTACATATTGGTGATGTTAATGATGATTTAGTGAAGACTAGTTTCTGGACTGTGATAATAATGCTTGACAGAGAAGGTTTCTCTATTTTGTGTATATCTTATAGATGAAGATGTTTCAGTGGATGCGATATTATGGGATAAATGAGGAAACATTGAAGAATGTTCATTACTGATCAATTTTTGTGGAAGTACTGGTGACGTTAGCTGTGGCGTGTATTATGAAGGAGACCTATTCTGGTGGTCGACTTCAGACATGTAGTGTGTATTATGAATTGTGAATGTGGATTGCAGATCTTAGAGTATAACTAATGGATTGTAATTAATGCTTACTTGTTATAGGTGCCTTGTGTATCTTAGAAATGGGCTATACAATTATTTGTATATTGGGAAAGCCTAATTGGCCGACCTAATTAATTATTTGTGTATTAGGAAAGCTTAATTGGCTGACCTAATGAATTATTGTAATAGGGTATATATGAGTGATCTTATCTTTTGGAAAGATGAGGAAGAGATTGAAAAGGAAGAGAAGTGTAAGATGTGAGGATTATTTTGCTGCTGGATGTAGAGTAAAGTTTGTGATAAGAATACTTCATGGGAACTAACCAAGCAAAGATAGTTGCTATCAGACAGTTCACTGGATTGTATATTTCCTATATACACTTGTTCGGATTATGAATCCTTGAGGGTGGCCTTAATATTATTTGGGAAGTGTTCTTGGGCAGTGAGCTTACTACTTTTCTTGACTCCTAACAGAGTCTATCTCCTAACAGGGATTGTGTAATGTAATGTTGTAATAAGCTCCTAACAGGGATAAATATTTTAAAAGGGATACTATACTCACAGCACACCATTTGTGGGTGCTAATTCCTATCATCGTTTTTCCTTTAAAAGGGTTTCCTTGACACCAAGTATTGTGTTATTATGTTGGCATTTACTGTGTTATCATTTGCATTGTAGTTTTGGTTTATAAAATTTATAGTTTAATATTCTATATCACATTTGACTCACCCCCCTCTTAGTTGTGCTTGTGGATTGTTATTCCTAACAGAAACCCCAGTCTACCCCTCAAGTACTCAAATGTATCCTTTGGTAAAGGTTTAGTGAATATGTCTACAAGTTGTTCTTTTTATTGTACATATTCCAGTATCACTTGTTTCTCTTTTACTTGTTCCCTCAAGTAGTGATATTTGATAGATATATTCTTTTTTTGCATGCATCACAGGGTTCTTTGAAATATTTATTGCACTATTATTATTACAATAAATTATCACTAGGTCAGTGATCTCTTCATTCATATCTTTTAAAATTTGTTTTATCCTTGCAATGTTCAAACAGTTTACAACAACAACAACATATTCTGCATCTGTAGTTAACTGAGATATGCATCCTTTATTTTTACTTATCCAAGTAACTAATCTTTCTCCTATAAAGAATAATCCACTAGTAGTGCTCTTTCTATCATCAATGTTCCCAGCCTAATCAACATCTATGTAGAATTTTAGTCATAAATTGGAATCTCTATTGTACCATAATCCATAATCTTTAGTGTTCTTCATATATCTAAAAATTATGTTTATAGAAGTCATATGTGATTCTCTTGGATTAGCAAAAAACTTGCTACAATTCCAACGATGTGCAATGTCCAGTCTTGTATGTATAACATACATCAACTTTCCAATCATACATCAGTACAATGTCTGATTTACCTCAGGTGTCTTATCTTCTTTTGTTAATTTGCATCTTTCCACCATAGGTACTCTGAATAGTTTTGATTCTTCCATTATGAATGTCTTCAATACTTCCTTGATGTATTTGGATTGAGTAATGTAGATTCCTTCAGCCTGTTGTAAAATTTGCAAGCCAAGAAAAAATTTGATCTCTCCAAACATTGACATTTAAAATTCTTTCCTCATTTCATCTGCAAATGATGTGCATAGGTTGTCATTTCCTCAAAATATAATATCATCAACAAAAATTTCAGAAATAAGAGTTTTATCATCATTTCCTCTCAAATACAAATTGTTGTTATCAATTGTTCTAATAAATCCAATACTAATAAGATAGGAGTGTACTCTTTCATACCATGCTCTCGGTGCATGTTTCAAACCATATAAAGCTTTTTATAACTTACATACCATGTTTGTCTGATTAGGATCAACAAATCCTTCAGGTTATTGAATGCATCTCTTCTTCTAGTATTCCATTCAAAAACGCAGATTTAACATCCATCTGATATAATTTGAATCCTTTATATGCAGCATATGCAAGTAATATTCTAACTCCTTAAAGTATAACAAAGGGTACAAAATTTTCTCCACAATCAATACCTTCTTCTTGTGCATACCCTTTTCATACTAGTCTTTCTTTATTTCTGGTTACATCTACATTCTCATTCAATTTGTTTATGAATATCCATTTGGTGCCAATGACATCCTTATCACTTAGTTTTGGTACTAATGTCCATTTTTTGTTTTTTGGTATTTACTCAATATTTTGTGTCATCATGCCAGCTCTCTTATCTCCAATAATATTATTCTGTGGATGATATCTTCTTACATATTTTTCAAGTACAGGTTCAATTCTTTGTTCTTCATTATGTTCTCCAGTAGGTTCATTGTGTTCTTGATCATGATCACCAGTTGCAACATTTTCTTGATTCTCGATTGGTGCTTCTTGTTGCTCGGTAATATTACCCTGTCACATGGTAACATTAGGTATCTACATTGGAAAAGTATCAGGTTCTTCCATGTATACAAATCTACTGTAATCTTCTGCTTCTTTCATGCATTCCTCATCATTCTTCTCAGAAAATTCATCAACTCTTACATTTTCATTTTCAATGATCTTGTTAGAAGTCTTGTTCAAACATTTATAAGCTTTACTCTTAGTATAATATCCAATAAATATTACTTCATCACTTTTTGAATCAAATTTTTCATTTCTATCATCTTTCAAAATATAACATCGACTTCCAAATATTCTAAAATAACTCACATTAGGTGGAAAACCATACCATATTTGATAAGGTGTCCATTTTGTATCTTTCTTCAGTTGTACTTAGTTTAGTGTGTTTACAATAGTAATAACAACTTCTCTCCAGTATGTTTGTACAACATTCTTTTCAATCATCAGTGTTCTAGCACAATCCACAACTGGTCTATTTCTTCTTTCAACAATCCCATTCTGTTGTGGTGTCCTCGGTGCAGAGACTTGTCTCTTAATTCCATACTCATTACAAAAGTTAGTGAACTCATCAAAAATAAATTCACCTCCTCTATCAAATCTCAAACATTTTAGTTCTCTACCACTTTCTTTTGCCACTTTAGCTTTGTACCATTTGAACATCTTAAATGCTTCAGATTTTTCTTTTACGAACATGACAATCATTATTTTAGAGTAGTCATCAACAAATAAAATAAAATATATGTCACCATAATAACTCTGTGTTCTCATTGGTCCACATAGGTCTATATAAACTATCTCCAAAATTTCATTAGATGAAAAGTTCTTTCTCTTAAAACTAGATTTTGACATTTTTTCCTATTTGACAATTCTTGCACATTACATGGTTAGGTTTAGATAAGTTTGGTAAGCCTCTTACTTTTCTTTTCTTACTGATCTTAACCATGTTGTCAAAATTTACATGATAAAGTGTCTTATGCCACAACCATACATATTCATTCTTAGCCATCAAACAAGTAGTTTCATTAGTGCCAAGATAGAATAGATTACCTTTTGATTATTCACTAGTGTCGATCAACTTTCCTGTTTCATCATATATTCTAGATTTTCTATTTTCAAATGAAACTTAGTGACCTATTTTATTCAACTGGGAAACACTCAATAGATTATAATTAAGTCCTTTCACCCAATATGCATTCTCACATTTGATTTGATTTTTCAGTAATATAGTACCATTTCCTTTTACTTGACAAGGTGTATCATTTCCCATTCTAATAGATCCACCATCATAATGCTCAATAAATTCAATTTTTTCTTTATCTCTAGTCATATGATGTGTACAACCACTATCAATAACCAAAATGCCATGCTTACTAAATTTAGAAATAAGTGTTGTTTCACCATACCTTTCATCTTCTTTTGAATCCTCTTTTAAAGCTACAAATATTGTCTCAGTATCTTCATCAGTGTCAGAGTCAGTGTCATTATCTTTATCTTCAACAATGTAACAATCCTTCTTGTCTTTGTCTTTGTAATATTGGTTATTCCTTCTATCATACTGTCAGCTACTTCTATATTCTTGGTCATCTTTTCTATCATTATATCTTTCATTTCTTTCATCATTCTTTTTGTTAGGGCATCAAGAAACAAAGTGTCCAATTTCTTTACAATTATAACATATCAAAGGTATTTTACCTGTATACATTCATTTGCCTTTGTGCAATCTTCTAACCATTAATGCTTCAAGTTCATCAAGTTCTTTATCATCACTATCACTGTCACTGTTATTTATTATCATGTGTTTTCTACGAGATTTACTAATTTTCAGAGAAGACGTAAATGCAAATTCCATAGTAGGTACAACACCTTTGTCAAAATTGAAAATCTCAAAATAAATCAGTCTACCAACAAGACTATCAACATTAATGGTGCTTCCAAGTGCTACTCTCATTTCATGTATTTCATAGACTCTTATAGAATAAATAGGCAATAAATTTCTAGGAATCTTACTTACAAGAGTGTCTTCATCAATAGTTCCACCTACTCCATAGATAGCATTTACAACCTCCTTGAGTCAGGTACTGTACTGTGTTATGTTCTCTCCTTCTTTGATTCTCATGTCATCAAATTTTCCTCAAAGACTTTTAGCTTTATCTCTTTGTACATTTTCATCTCCTTTATAAAGTAGTGTGATCTTGTCCCACATCTGCTTGGCTGATGTACATGTCTTGATATCCTCAAATTTAGCATTACTGAGTGAAGAAGAAATTTCTACCATCATAGTGTTGTGTTCATGTTTTTCTTTCATTTGAGTAATAGTCAAAGGTCTAGTACATAGGATGAATTCATTATCTAGGTATAGTTTTAAGTCATCTCCAATCCCTGACAAGCATAGTCTCATTCTTCTTTTCCATGTTGAGAAGTTCTCCTTGTTTAGCTTCGGTGCATCTCTCTTATACATTTTGTGATCTTTATCTTAAGTTCTTTAAAAATTTCCTTCTAAGCACTCTACGCTTTGATACCAATTGTTAGAATAACTGAGGGGGGGGGGGTGAATCAATTGTCTCCCAATTATCCTACAGTCCCAAATTCTCCTAGATGTATATGACAACAATTTCAAACATATAAATCAAATCGGTGAAATGTAAACTGTGATCTCAATATTTAGTCCTACAGTTGTCTAGTCATCTACCGAGTAGTAGTAAATCAATACTGTGATTACTGATCAAGGAAGATAAATTAATGTGTAAAGTAAAATAATAATCCACAACAATCATATACATTAACACATAGATTTTTAATGTGGAAACCCTGCTAAGAGATAAAACCACCTGGGACCGAGAACCCAAAACATTTCACTCTTATGAAGTGAGCTTGGTTAAGAGACAACCCTATTAAAGGTTATAATGCACACTATTAAATGTGACCTGGTTAGAGGATTTAAAACTAACAGTTCTCTCTTGACCAATCATTCACTATGGGGTCAACAAGAAAACCCTCAACATTCATTAGAATGTCATAATAAAGACTTTCACATCCTACTCAGTTAAGAGATTTATCTATAATAATGGTTAAACTGATACAGTAATGATCTGATTCAAATACAACTCTGTTTGTGGATTCTCAGATCTATGATAAGTACATAATACCTCTAATCAATTTGTTCACTTTAGTTCATCGGTTTCTTCATACTCTATTCTTCTTGGTTAATGCTCTTTCCTCTATCGCTCAGTGTTGACTGCAAAAAATGCTTAGTTCTACCTTCAACTAGTTTGATCAATTATGCATAAACTTTGCATGTGTGTGCATCAGGTGTATTCATAATGAATCTATTTTCTCTTATATAGACATCATAACTCATTTAATTTCCATCCTTTATATTTTTCCGCTTAATATCCATCGCTCATTTTTTCACTTCAACCTTCCTCGGTAGTTGTGTCAAAAACATGTTTCAATCTTCATCGTCCGATCTTCCTTGAACTTTCATAGAAATTTGATCATCATAAAAAATCTTATCATTTACCTTAGAATTATCAATTTTCATCTCATCATTTTAGTCGGCCTCAGTTTGATTTAATTGCTCGGTCAATACCTTGATGTGTCGGTGATCTATAGCTCGATTATCACTGTGCTCAGTATACACTGTGTTTACTCAGTGTCCACTGGTACTCGGTGTATATAGAACTCTTCAATTACTGACCACATAAACTTTTTTTTCTCTATATCTTCAATCCATAATAGATGTTTTCCATCATCATGATACTCAAATAAGTTGATATTAATGACAATACATTAACTGATTAATGTCTATCATCACATCTGTAACTCGGTTGACTATCAACAAAATGACTTCAAACATAGAATCAGATATAGTTCATCAAAAGTATGTCTATATAAAGAATGAGAAATACATAGAGAAGAAGAGGCTAGTGAAATGAATAGAGAAGAAGAAGAAGCTGAAGAAGAACATTTACCGAGCATAACAGAGAAACTGATATTGAAGAATCTATAGTCTGAGAAAGAGATCAATGGAGTATGTGATGCCAGTATTCAATTTAGCATAAAGGATTTGAAAAAAGAAAAGATAGTTTATATATTTAGAGATCAAAGTATATTATTTCTTATTAATATTTGCATCAGAGAAATCTCTTAAGTGAGCAGATTTAACAGTCCTATTTGTAAAACCTAGACTTAGGTGACATTCCAAAAGAGTATTTAAAGACCTCTAATAAGGTCACTCCTAATAGGGTGAAGATCTTAATAGATATGAGGTAAATCCCCTAATAGGGTCACATTTAGAAAATGTATTTGTAATCTTTAATAGGATAAGTTCTTAACTGAGTGTACTTTAGAGGGGTACATTTTTATTGTGGGTTACAATTCCCAGATAGGTTTTTCCCAAATTGGGTTTCCTTGTTAAATCTGGTGTCAATATAGTTAAATATGGTGTCAACATAGTTATATCTAATGTCAACTGAGTTATTCTAATGTTTCTAAGCTTGAATGATTGATTTACATATATGAGATGTATTGCTACTTATGTTATTGAGTTAATTGGTGAATTGATTATTTACTGTATTCAGTATTATCGAGTGAAGCAGTGAGTTCATTTTTAAGTGTTTAAGTTTTGATTTTTCTGATTCACCCCCCCTCTTAGTGGGACCAACATACACAAACAATCATGGAAACAAGTACAATCATGAAATCCTCAAGTTCCTATATAAACATGAAATATAAAAACAATACAGAGAAAATGTATCTTTGCATTATTTTTTGGTCAAAATTTGAGATACCTATGGAAAGAATGAAAATCCATAGATATTTTCATGAAGCGTACAAAAAAATATTACAGTGAAGCCTCCACTACCAGCCAAAACCCTTGAAGACATCTCATGGTGACGCCCATGCAGAATAATCAGCAAGTGCAAAAGAGAGATAGTGAAAGCAAGATGGAAAAATGAAGGGAATGAATTCAGATAGTGCTGGAAAAGCTCTAAAAACTTCACCAAATCCTCCCAAAAAATTCTCCAAAATCCCTTCATGGTGGCGGTCAGAGCTCCAACAACAAGAAGACTATGCAAAAAATAAAATGACAGTGAAGGATTCTTAGGGTTTCGATACCCTACAATGACTACATGAAAAGCATTTTATGGCTTTCATTTTATTTCCCTTCCATTTTTCCTTTCCCATGAATCTTATGATATTTTAAAGATTTGTAAGTGATATGTAATATCACTAAAGGGGAAATATGTAAAGAACAATATTATTAAAATGAAATTTGCTCATATCATTTTATTATGTTGTTTAAAAGTATGAATTGTGGGATTTTTAAAAGTAAACAATTATAATCACCTAAATTTGATCTTGTCAAACCAGAGGCCTAATCCTGAAATGAATTTCCCTAGGTCCTAATCAAGACATCAAATTTAGTGTTAATCATAATTGTGTAATTGAATTAGATTGATTTAATTACATAATTAATCTATAATCAATCATCAAGGATCATCTATCAAAAGGTATTAATTCATTAATTAATCCTAGTCATTTAATCAAATCAAAATAAAAAATCAAGGAGAACACACAATCTCTAAGTAGGAAAGGACAATAATGTAGCTCACTACCTCAAAAATGACATTTTCTAGACAACAGACACGGTTTTATCCAGAAACATTTCTTTACACATTGAAAATGATGTTTTCAACAGGAAATGATGTTTTGAATCCTATAAATGTCATTTTAAACCAGAGACAAATAATTCATCTCCGAAAATGACACTATATTTCCCGCAAACGCTAGTTCGTGGGAAATGACACTCTATCTACTGGAGATGTTCTTTTAACAGTGGGAATATTTTTTTACGCAAAGACCAGAATTGATGAAATGAAAGAAGGAAACGACCTTCTAATTACCAAAAATGACATTTTACATCGGAAACGACATTTCACAAACCCTAAATGATATTTTCCTACAAATGGCTACAAATTTGGAATTTAAAAGCATTAAAGGGAATTAATGGCAACATTAATGACAATATTGTCAACTACATACCACAGGTGGGTAGTGCATTGGTCGATGATGTCTTCAAACGAGCTCAAAGTGGTGTGACTCAATAGGGTGTTAGTAATAACTAAGAGGCGGGTGAATCAATGGCCTCAAAAATATTCTAATAATTAACCCAAAAACTTAGTACCACAATATTAAGCCTCTAGTTATCTTAAGTCCTATAATATGAATTCCTTCAAATACAATTATCAAATTACTACTGCTCGAAATACTTTGTTAAACCTTCTACTGTATGTTTACCGAATAACAGTATGTTAACTTACCGAAAGATAGTAAATCATCTAAAGTATACCGATCAATCCAAATTAGCTATGTGTAATGCAAAACACTAAAGTAATGACTCAGATACACATTGACACATGGATTTTTAATGTGGAAACCCTATTAAGGAAAAACCACCTGGTACTGGTAACCCAAAATTTTCACTCTTCTGAAGTGAGCTTGGTGAAGAGACAACCGTGTTAAAGGTTACAAACACTCGGTTAGGTGTGACCTTGTTAGAGGATTTAAAAGTTTAGTTTGTCACTTGATATCGGGCATCTCTATGCTACCTTCCTTGATCAAACACTCACTTGGCTTGTCAATAGGTATTTGGCATCTCATGCTATCTTCATGATCAAACTTTGTGATACTCCTTAGGATGTATCTCAATATAGAAAGGATCTTTAAATCCTGCTCGGTTAAGAGAGTTTCTGAATCAATGTTTAAACTGAAACAGTATGTTTTGTTCACATATACAACTTATACTTGCACATTTTTAGATCTATTGTAATGGCATAACACTAATGTGATCAATATAAACCTTTTTATACCTTTACTCCACTTTGATTCTTCTCGGTGATGCTATGCTCTATTTCTTGTTGTCTGTAGAAAACTTTAGCTCTTTCTTTAGCTTGATTGACCAAGACTGTATGAATTTTCTCTTCATTAGTTTCTCTTCAGCATCCTCTTTTCATTCATTCATGCACTCAATTAGTAATGAATTAAGTTGTCTCTTTTATAGACATGATATCACCATTTTTAGGTTCTTGATTTTCTTGATCTTGGTGTGATCCATAATTCTTTCCAATTAAATTTAAAGAAAAAAATATTGTTTTATCTCATAGAGATCTTCTTGACAACTAGACAAAACAACGTTAAATCCTTTACTTATCTCTGGCTTTATCTTGTCAATGAAAACAAAGATAACTACCAGTTAAGTCCATATTTGGCTCTACCAGCTAGATATTTTGTCATTTCTAAACTCAAGTTAATTTTGATGTTTTTACTCTTTGATAGCTTTGGTCAACACTCTAGTTCTCATTGGGCTTCTCTGTCTATTTACACTATGTTTCTTGCCATCGGTTATGCTTGTAATTCTACTCGTCAGTAATTCTCGTTGGTGTTCTTTCTTAGGCATCACTGTGACTTGAATTTTGGTGATCTTTGTCCGTCGGGTTCCATTGACCGTCGGTGTTTGAAGTCACATTGTGAATGCTTGTCTTTTATGCATTACTTAAAGCATAATCTTTTTCTCTTTGATTCTCTGAAGTCTTTGACACTTTGATTATAACCAATTAGATTATATCAAGTTGACATCAATGACAATACAATCCATTAATAGATTAAATGTCTTGCATTATCCTTCTATATTTTGGTGATCAACTTAACATCTTCAAACATTTAATTAGCTACATGTCATCAATCTCTCCCTTTGGCATTGATGGAAACATACTACATTATGATACTATACTATTACTAATACAATATGAAATATAACAGTTTCATCAAGCTTTCCTAATGTAACTATTACAAATGTCTAGCTTTCGGTAAGCTCAAAATAACTTAGATTTGTTTCATGCAGAATGGTTGTCTTCAATCTTCAATCCCTTCACTAGATAGATGTATCATATAATATCTTTGTTCTGATATGTGCTCTTTCTTGACTATTCCTCCTCTTGATAATTTATTTTTTCTTTGACAACAATCTTTCTCTTTGTCTGAACTCTCTCCCTTTGTTACTTCTCTCCCTTAGATGGATATTTCATATGTAATCAATTTCTCTCCCTTAGAATATTGATTAACTCTTTCTTTCTAATTTTTAGGAACTTCACCTTTATGGATAATGATATAATCTTTTCTGATCAATGAGATAATTTCTCCCTTATGATGATGAGATAATCTCTCCCTTAAGATAATTCAAATCTCTCCCTGATGATAATGAGATAATCTATCCCTTTGACAACAATGCCAAACAAAAACACTTCTTCTTGTTTTTATCATCTTCCATTCTTTACATAATATATTCCTTGAATTTCCCTATCCATCAGCAACATAATGTCTCTGGTTTTTGGTGCATACTTGTACCTTCCTATGTACATATGAATCTATTTTTTTTTACCTTAGTTTCTGCATCAACATGACTTATCTTCATATTTTGTATAGGCTGATGCAACCTCCTAGTCAGCTTACTGACTGATAGACAAGGGCTAGACCCCTAGTCTTTGTATCAGGTACTCAAATGTATCCTTCGATAATGGCTTGGTGAATATGTCAGCTAATTGTTCCTTTGATTGAACATATTCTAGCGTCACCTCCTTTTCTTGCACTTGTTCTCTCAGATAGTAATACTTGATAGCAATATGCTTAGTCTTAGCATGCATGACTGGATTTTTAGAAATGTTTATTGCACTGGTATTATCACAATAGATAATTATTAGTTCTAGAATCTTCATATTCATACCTTCCAACAATTGTTTGATCCATGCAATATTGGAGCAATTTGCAGTAGCAACCACATCCTCTGCTTCTGTAGTAGACTAAGAGATGCATCCTTGCTTCTTGTTGATCCATGTAACAAGTCTGTCACCCATGAAGAATGCCCCTCCAGTTGTTCTCTTTTGGCATCAATGTTTCCAGCCCAATCAGCATCTGTATAGACTTATAGCTCAAATTTTCCTTCTCTTTTATACCATAAGCCATAGTCCTCAGTGTTCTTCAGATGTCTCATAGTTCTCTTGATAGAAGTCATATGTGATTCTTTGGGATTAACAGAGAATCTTGCAGCTATTCCAACTGCATGTGCTCTATCTAGTCTGGTATGAACAACATACATCAATTTTCCAATCATTGATCTATATAAGGTCTAATTTACCTCATTTGACTTATCTTCTTTTGTCAGCTTACATCTGATTTCCATAGGTGTTCCGACTAGTTTGGAATCTTCCATCTTGAATATCTTCAGCACTTCCTTGATCTATTTGGACTGAGTGATGTATATGCCTGCATCTTGTTGAAGAATCTGTATACCAAGAAAGAATTTCATCTCCCCAAACATAGACATTCAAATTCCTTTCTCATTTTATTAGCAAAGGATTTGCACAACAATTCATTTCCCCCAAAAATGATATCATCAACAAAAATTTCAGAAATCAGAATATTACCATCGGTATCTTCTTTTAAGTAGAGATTGTTATTTTCACTTGTTCTAACAAATTTTATGCTAATGAGATATGAGTGAAGTCTTTCATACTAGTTTCTAGGTGCTTGTTTCTATCCAAACAAGGCTTTATGTAGTCTACATACCATGTTTCTCTTGTCTAGATTAACAAACCCTTCTAATTGTTCAATGTATACCTCTTCTTCTAGTATTCCATTTAGGAATGTAGATTTGACATCCATCTGGTATAACTTGAATCCTTTAGATGTAGCATAAGCAAGTAAGATTCTAAATCCTTCTAGTCTAGCAACGAGTGCCAAGGTTTCTCCATAGTCAATGTTGTTAGTAATAACTGAGAGGGGGGGTGAATCACTGGCCTCAATTATTTATCCTTTAAAATTTAACCACCAATCAATACACCTCATTATTAAGTCCCTACAAGATTCATGCCATGAAATACTTATAATAATTAATTATCTATCGGTTTACCTTGTCTTTCCTTATTCTTCTTGATAACCGATAAGCAGTAAAACTATTTACCAATACTCAATAAATATGCAGAGTATACCAATCAATCCAGAAATGCATATGTGAAATATAAAACAATAAAGTAATAAACCATACACACATAACACATGGATTTTAATGTGGAAACCCTGTTAAGGGAAAAAACACTAAGACCGGTACCCCAAATTTTCACTCTTCTAAAGTGAGACCTATTAGGAGCCAACCCTGTTAAAGGTTACAAACATGCTGTTAGGTGTAACCTTGTTAGATGATTTTATACATAGAGGTTGTCACTTAGTATCTGGCATCTATTTTTCTACCATCCTTGAATTAGCCTCCTTCTTAGACTGTCAATAGGCTTTAGGCAAATCTTTCTACCATCCTTGAATCAACCTTCTTCTTAGGCTGTCAATAGGCTTTACACAATTTCAATGCAACTTTCATGAATCAACCTTTTTGGCAATCTATTAGGATATACCTAAATTATAGAAGATGTTTAATTCCTTCTCTGTTAAGAGACTTGATGCTTCAATGGTTAAACTGAAACACAATGACCTATTTCTAATGCAACTTGAATTGAATATTTTTAGATCTATTTAAGTACAATACCTCTCTGATCAATGTATCAATTCAATTATTTATGCTCCACAATTTCTGCTCTGTGAAGTTGTGCTTCATTGTTCGTCGATGTCCACAGAATTCTTTAGCTCTCCTTCAACTTGATTGATCAGGACTGTATGAAGTTATCCTTCACCATTTTCTCTTCAAAATCCTCTTTCTATTCACTCCCCTTCCCGTGTATGTGAATGCTTGTGATTTTGGAAATGAATTATGCTTGTCTCTTATATAGACATGATATTCCTTAATTCTTGATTCTTGATTCTTGATTCTTGGCGTGAAAAATAATCCAGCCAATCTGATTTATGTCTTTAACTCTTGATTTATCTCATAGTTATCTTCTTGCCAACTGTACAAATCTTCTTTAAATCAATTACTTAACTCTAGTCGAATAAAACAAATAAAACAACCATTTAAGTCTAGCCTTAAGCTCTTCCAGCTAGATATTTTGTCATTTTCTGAACTCTCTGTTCTGTTGGTCAACTCTACAGTTAGTTGTCAGTGACAACTACCAATTTTGTTGGTGTGACTCTAGTTAGTTTCAGGATCTCCATCCATCAGGCATCCTTAGATTTTACTCATCAGGTTTCACTATTATTTTGCTTCATCGGGCAACAATGTCTTCTGCTTGTCAAGCATCACTGTGACTTTTTCTTTGCCTTTACTGATGGTGTGCACTCCGTCAGTGTTATCTATCACTTAGTGAGTATTTGACTTTTATGCATTGCTGAAAGCATAATATTTGTTTTATTGATTCTCTAAAGTCTTTGGCATTATGTACATGACTGTACAGATGATATCAAGTTGACATCAATGACAATACAAACCATTAACTAATTTAATGTCTTGCATCATCTTCAACTTAACATTATCAAATATTCAATCAGTTACATGTCATCAATCTCTCCCTTTGGCATTGATGGCAACATACTGTATTATCACACTATACTATTTATAATATAATATGAAATACAATTGTTGAGATTCATCAAATTACCAACCAGTTTGTTTTGATAACCAATTAAAATGTCTGACCACCGGTAAGCTCTGTGTTAGCTTAGATTTGACTCTTGTACCTTTCTGTGTTTCTTGTACTGATGTGTTGTGTCCTTCCATTGTGTCAATATATCTCTTTTGATTGTTCTTCTTCTTTGATGTCTCTGTCTTTTGTCAGCAACTCTCCCTTTGTATATGATTTCTTCATACAAATTCTCTCCCTTTGGATATGATCTCTCCCTATTTGGAGTAATCTGATAACGAATAATTTCTTGTGATAATATGGATACATTCTCTCCCTTTGACAACAATGAAAAACAAATATCTCACAGATATATAACATTCATGTCAAACAATTATTTTCTTCTATCTATAATATATTCCTTGAAATTTCCCTTATCCATCAGCAATACAACAATATGCTCTGGTGCTCAGTTCTTCTATATACCTTTCTATATATAGATGTAGCTTTGAAGTTCATCTTTTTGCTTACGTCAACATGAATGATATTCTGATAATATATAGGCTGATGCAACCTTCATTCTTTTACTGACTGGTAGATGAGGGTTTGACCCCTAGTCTCTTTCTCAAGTACTCAAATGTATCCTTGGGCAGTGTCTTGGTGAAGATATTAGCCAATTGTTCTTTTGATTGCACATACTCAAGTATCACCTCTTTTTCTTGAACTTGTTCTCTTAAGTAATGATACTTGAATGCAATGTGTTTTTTCTTGGAATGCATGACTGGATTTTTGGAAATTTTTATTGCACTGGTGTTATCATAATAGAGAATCACTGGTTCTGAGATCTTCATATGCATACCTTCCAACAACTGTTTGATCCATTCAATATTTGAGCAGTTTGCAGCAACAACAACATATTCTACTTCTGCAGTAGACTGTGAGATGCATCCTTTCTTCTTTCTAATCCATGTGACAATTCTATCATCCATAAAGAATGCTCCTCCAGTTGTGCTCTTCCGGTCATCAAGATTTCCAGCTCAATCAACGTTAATAAACACTTTTAGTTCAAATTTTCCTTCTCTTCTATACCATAAGCCAAATTCCTCAGTATTCTTCAGATATCTTAAAATTCTTTTCACAGTAGTCATATGTGATTCCTTGGGGTTAGTGGAAAATCTAGCAACAATTCCTACTGAATGTGCAATATCTGGTCTAGTGTGTACAACATACATGAGTTTTCCTATCATTGATCTATACAAAGTCTGATTTACCTCTATTGTCTTATCTTCCTTTGTTAATTTGCATCTAGTAGCCATCAGTGTTCCAACTGGTTTGGAATCTTCCATCTTGAATATTTTCAGGACCTCTTTGATGTATTTGGACCGTGTAATGAAAATACCTTCACTTTGTTGAATGATCTGTAGACCAAGAAATAACTTAATCTCTACAAACATAGACATCTCAAACTCTTTTCTCATCTCATTAGCAAATGACTTGCATAGCATATCATTCCCTCTAAATATGATGTCATCAACAAATATTTCAGCAATCAAAGTGTTAGCATCAGTATCTTCTTTCAAATAAAGATTAATGTTTTCACAGGTCCTGATGAATCCAATACTCATTAGATAGGAATGAAGTCGTTCATACCAGGCTATGGGAGTTTGTTTTAATCCATACAAGGATTTGTGAAGTATACATACCATATTCCTCTTGTATGGATCTACAAACCCTTCTGGTTGTTCAATGTATATCTCTTCTTCAAGTATTCCATTTAGGAATGCTGACTTGACATCCATTTGATATACTTTGAATCCTTTGTATGTAGCATAAGCAAGTAGTATTCTTGCTCCTTCTAGCCTAGCAATGGGTGCAAAGTTTTCTCCATAGTCTATACCTTCCTCTTGTGCATACCCCTTGCATACTATTCTTTCTTTGTTCCTTGTGACTTCTCCATTCTCGTTCAGCTTATTCTTGAATATCCATTTAGTACCGATGACATTCTTGTCATCTATTCTTGGCTCAAGTGACCATGTTTTGTTCTTCTCAATCTTCTCAATCTCATCATTCATACCACTTATCCACTCTTCATTATCTAGTGCAGCATTGACAGATTTTGGTTCAAACTCACAAATTAAGCAATTTGAGTTTAAAGACTTACTTCTTGTTCTTGTACCAACTTTCTTATCTCCTATGATCTGATCCTCTGGATGGTTCCTTCTTACATATCTTGCAAGTATAGGTACAAATCTTTGTGTATCATCTTGATCTTCATTACCTTGCACATTATCTTGATCATTATCCTAACCATCGGTAACAACATTCTGACCGTCGATTGCAACATTCTATTGTTTTGGAATTAAGAATTGTTGCTCGGGTAGAGTTATGGGTTCTTCACAAAATACAAACTTGTTTCAGTCTTCTGGTTCTTTTGTGCTTTCCAGCTCATTCTTTTCTGCAAATTCATCAATCTTCACATTTGCACTTTCAACTATTTTTTAGAAGCATTGATTAGAAATTTAAAATCTTTGCTCTTGGTATAATACCCCAAAAAAATACCTTCATCACTTTTGGTGTCAAGCTTTCCATTTCTATCATCCTTTAAGACATAACATTGACTACCAAATATTTTGAAGTAACTTACATTGGGTGTTTTACCATACCATAG
>MU223633.1:1478063-1488886 GCA_018584345.1 Thuja plicata | reverse complement strand
TATTTTCATAGAAGACTTAAATGCAGACTCTAAACTTGGTAAGACACTATTGTCAAAGTTATTCATCTCAAATGAAATCAGTCTACCAATTAAACTATCAAGAGTAACTGTATTATTTGCTACTGCTGTCATTTCTTGAATAGAAGAAACTCTAAAAGCATATACAGGCAATAATGTTCTTAAGATTTTACTTACCACTATTTCCTCTTCAAGTGTACCTCCAACACCTCATATAGCATTGACTACTTCTTTTATTCTTGTGATGTATTGTGTGATGTTTTCTCCTTCTTTCATTTTGAGATCATCAAACTTTCCTCTAAGGCTTTCTTCCTTGGCTCTCAGAACATTTGTATCACCTCCATGTACAAGCTTTAGTTTTTCCCACATTTTCTTTGCATTTTTGCAGTTCTTGACATCTTCAAATTCAACATCAAAGAGTGAGGAAGAAAGCTCTATAACCATGCAGTTATGCTCATACTTCTCTCTCAAATGATCTACTGTCAATGGTCCTGTAGGCAACACATATTTAGTATCTAAGTATTGAGTAACATCATTACCAATACCTAATAATTGGAGTCTTATCCTGCTTTGCCATGAAGCAAAGTTGTCTTTGTTCAACTTGGGCATATCTCATCTATTCATCTTGTGATCTTTACTCAGGTCTTGAAACCTTCCTTCTAAGCACACAAGCTCTGATACCAATTGTTAGTAATAAATGAGAGGGGGGTTTGAATCAGTGGCCTCAATTATTTATCTTTTACACTTTAACAACCAATCAATACACCTCAAATTATTAATTTCCTACAAGATGCATGCCATGAAATACTTATAATAATTAACTATTTGTCTAGCAACGGGTGCCAAGGTTTCTCCATAGTCAATGCTGTTAGTAATAACTGAGAGGGGGGGTGAATCACTGGCCTCAATTATTTATCCTTTAAAATTTAACCACCAATCAATACACCTCAGATTATTAAGTCCCTACAAGATTCATGCCATGAAATACTTATAATAATTAATTATCTATCAGTTTACCTTGTCTTTCCTTATTCTCCTTGATAACCGATAAGCAGTAAAACTATTTACCGATACTCAGTAAATATGTAGAGTATACCAATCAATCCATAAATGCATATGTGAAATATAAAACAATAAATTAATAAACCATACACACATAACACATGGATTTTAACATGGAAACCCTGTTAAGGAAAAAACCACTGGGACCGGTACTCCAAATTTTCACTCTTCTAAAGTGAGCCCTGTTAGGAGCCAACCCTGTTAAAGGTTACAAACACACTATTAGATGTGACCTTGTTAGAGGATTTTATACATAGAGGTTGTCACTTAGTATCTGGCATCTATTTTTCTACCATCCTTGAATCAGCCTCCTTCTTAGACTATCAATAGGATTTAGGAAAATCTTGCTACCATCGTTGAATCAACCTTCTTCTTAGGCTGTCAATAGGCTTTCTGCAATTTCAATGCTAATTTCATGAATCAACCTTTTTGGAAATCTATTAGGATATACCTCAATTATAGAAGATGGTTAAGTCCTACTCTGTTAAGAGACTTGATGCTTCAATGGTTAAACTAAAACACAATGACCTGTTTCTAATGCAACTTGAATTGCAGATTTTTAGATCTATTTAAGTACAATACCTCTCTAATCAATGTATCAATTCAATTCTTTGTGCTCCACATTTTTTTCTCTGTGATGTTGTGCTTCACTATTTGTTGGTGTCCGCAGAATTCTTTAGCTCTCCTTCACCTTGATTGATCATGACTGTATGAAGTTATCCTTCACCAGTTTCTCTTCAGCATCCTCTCTCTATTCACTCGCCTTCCCGTGTATGTGAATGCTTGTGATTTTGGAAATGAATTATGCTTGTCTCTTATATAGACATGATATTCCTTAATTCTTGATTCTTGATTCTTGATTCTTGATTCTTGGCGTGAATAACAATCCATCCAATCTAATTTATGACTTTAACTCCTAATTTATCTCGTATTTATCTTCTTGCCAACTATACAAATATTCTTTAAATCAATTACTTAACTCTATTCAAATAAAACAACTAGTTAAGTCTATCCTTAAGCTCTACCAGCTAGATAGTTTGTCATTTTCTGAACTCTCTGTTCTGTCGGTCAAATCTACAATTAGTCATCGGTGACAACTGCCAGTTCTGTTGGTGTGACTCCAGTTAGCTTTGGGATCTCCATCCATGAGGCATCCTTGGATTTTAATCATCGGTTATCACTATGATTTTTCTTCATCAAGGAACACTGTCTTCTTCTCGTCAGGCATCACTATGACTTTTTCTTTGCCTTTACCGATGGTGTGCACTCTATCGGTGTTGTTTGTCACTTAGTGAGTACTTTACTTTTATGCATTGCTGAAAGCATAATCTTTTTTCCATTGATTCTCTGAATTCTTTGGCATTATGTACATGACCGTACAGATGATATCAAGTTGACATCAATGACAATACAAAGCATTAACTGATTTAATGTCTTGCATCATCTTCAACTTAACATTATCAAACATTCAATCAGTTACATGTCATCAAATACCTTCTTCTTGTGCATATCCCTTGCATACTAACCTTGCTTTGTTTCTAGTGACTTCTCCATTCTCATTCAGCTTGTTTCTGAATATCCATTTGGAATCGATGACATTCTTTTCATCTGGTATTGGTACTAGTGTCCATGTAATCTTCTTTTTAATATTTTCTATTTCTTCATTCATAGCACTGACCCATTCTTCATTCTCAAGTGTAGTATTAACAAATTTAGGCTCAAAATGACAAAGTAAACATCTGGTATTTAGTGACTTACTTCTTGTTCTTGTTCTAGCCTTCTTGTCTCCTATGATTTGATTATGTGGATGATGTCTTCTGACATACTAGGAAATTTTTGGTTCAACTTTGTGTTCATCATTCTGATCATCTTCTTGACCTTCGTTCTAATCTCCATTGTTCCTAACACCATCTTGAGGATTTTCCTAATTTTCAGTAATTGTAGCCTGATGCTTGGGTGCAATGTTCTGTTACTCAGGAGTGACACACTATTTCTCAAGTAGAGTGTCAGGTTCTGTATAGACAAACCTATTTTAGTGCTTTGGTTCTCTTCTTGTTTCCTTCTGATTCTTTTCTGCAAATTCATCTATTTTCACATTTGCACTTTCAATAAGACATTTATAAGCCTTATTAAGACATTTATAAGATGACTTATTAAGACATTTATAAGCCTTGATTTTGGTTGAGTACCCTAGTTTTCCATTTCTATCATCCTTCAAAATATAACATTGTACCAAAGATTTTGAAGTAGCTTACATTGGGTGTATGACCATACCAAAGCTCATAGGGTTTCTTCTTTGTGTCCCTCAATTGTACTATGTTTAGTGTGTAGACAGCAGTACTAACAACTTCTCTCTAGAAAGTTTGATTGATTCTCTTCTCAATCATCAACATTCTTTCACAGTCAATAATTGATATGTTTCTCCTTTTAGCAATTCCATTTTACTGTGGTGTTCTCGGTGCAGAAACCTCTATTTTAATTCCATTCTCATTGCAATAGTTAGTGAATTCTTCTGAAGTAAATTTCACTCCTCTATCTAACCTTAAGCATTTCAATTTATTTTCACTTTGTTTTTCTACCATACACTTGTACCATTTAAACATCTTAAATGCTTCTGATTTATCTTTTAAGAACATGACTATCATAATTCTAGAATAATCATCAACAAAGAGAATAAAATACCTATCTCCATAGTAGATCTTTTTCCTCATGGGTCCACATAGATATGTATGGACTAATTCTATAATTTCATTAGATGTATGGGTTTTACTCTTGAAACTAGACTTTTTCATCTTACCTTATTGACAATTCTTACACATGATATGCTCAGGCTTAGTCATGCTCAGTAAGCCTCTGAAATTCTATTTGTTTCTTATCTTTATCATGTTGTCAAAGTTCACATGACACAATCTTTTGTGCCACAACCATATGTCTTCGTTTCTAGCCATTAAACAAGTGGTGTTAGTGTCATCAAGATAGAAAAGGTTACCTTTTGTTTGCTCACCGATTCCAATCAACCTTCCTGATTCATTGAATAGCTTTGCCTTCTTATTTTCAAATACTACTTTGTGACTTGCATTGTTCAGCTATGAAACACTTAACAAATTATAATTTAGTCCTTTAACCCAGTAATCATTTTCACATTTTATCAGGTTATTCAACATTATGGTTCCTTTACCTTCAACCGAGCAGGGTGTATCATTTCCCATTCTTACTGAACCATCATTATAGTATTCAAAATTCTCAAACATTTGTTTATCACCAGTCATATGGTGAGTGCAGCCACTATCTATGATCCAGACATCATTTTTAATAACTTTAGATATGAGTGCAGTTTCTACATACCTTTCTTCATCTTCATCTGAATCATCCTTCATGGCTACAAATACCATCTCGATGTCTTCTTCCGATTCGGTGTCAGTTTCATCATCTTTGTTCTCAGCTAGGTAACAAGATTTCTTCCCTTTGTCCTTGTAGTCTTGGGTATCTCTTTTGTCAAATTGTTGGTTGCTTCGGTAATCTCTATTATCACCTCTATCAAACTTCTTCTCATATGATCTGTCATTTCCTTTGTCATCTTTTCTTATGTTTGGACATCTTGTAGAAAAGTGTCCAACCTCTTTACAACTGAAAGATACAAGTGGTAATTTACCTTTTTAACTACATTTGCCTCTCTGCTATCCTCTGTCCATTAGTGCTTCAATCTCATCAAGTCCTTGATCCTCATTATCACTATCACTATCATTTCTAATAGCATGTCTATGACTTTAATTACTTATCTTTAAAGAAGATTTGAATGCAGATTCTATAGATGGTAAGACACAATTATCAAATTTATTCATCTCGAATGAAATTAGTCTACCAATCAAACTATCTAGAGCAAATGTATTTCATTTAACTACTCTCATTTCTTGGATAGAAGAATATCTAATAGCATATATAACTAGTAAGGTTCTTAATATTTTACTTACCACTATCTCCTCTTCAAGTACACCTCCAACTCCTTAGATAGCATTTACTACCTCTTTGATTACGTAGCTATACTGAGTGATATTTTCTCCTTCTTTCATCCTTAGGTCATCAAACCTCCCTCTTAGGCTTTCTGCCTTTTCTCTTAGTACATTGGCATCTCCTCCATGTACCAGATTCAAATTATCCTTTGCAGAGGTGCAGGTTTAAACATCTTCACACTCAGCATCAGAGAGTGATGATGCAAGTTCTATCATCATGCAATTATGCTCATGCATTACTCTTAATTTCTCAAGAGTGTGAGGTCATGTAGGCAACACATATTCAGTATCTAAGCATTGAACAACATCATTTCAAATACCTTATAGGTGGAGTCTTATTCTACTTTGTCATGATGCAAAGTTATCTTTATTCAACTTGGGCACATCTCGTCTATTCATCTTGTGATCTTTTTCTTGAGTTGTTAAAATCCTTGTCTAAGCACACAAGCTCTGATACCAATTTTTAGTATTAACTAAGAGGGGGGGGTGAATCAGTGGCCTCAAAAACATTCCAATAATCAACCCAAAAATTTAGTACCACAATATTAAGCCTCTAGTTATCTTCAGTCCTATAAGATGAATGCCTTCAAATACAATTATCAAATTACTACTACCTGGAATGCTTTGATAAACCTTCTACTGTATGTTTACCGAATAACAGTCTGTTAATTTACTGAAAGACAGTAAATTATCTAAAGTATACCGATCAATCCAAATTAGCTTTGTGTAATGCAAAACACTAAAGTAATGACTCATATACACATTGACACATGGATTTTTAATGTGGAAACCCTATTAAGGGAAAAACCACTAGGGGCGTGTAACCTAAAATTTTCACTCTTCTGAAGTGAGATCGGTGAGGAGCCAACCCTGTTAAAGGTTATGAACACACTGTTAGGTGTGACCTTGTTAGAGGATTTAAAATTCTAGTCTATCACTTGATATCGGGCATGTATATGCTACCTTCCTTGATCAAACTCTCACTTGGCTTGTCAATAGGTATCTGGCATCTCATGCTATCTTCATGATCAAAATTTTTGATTCTCCTTGGGATGTATCTCAATATAGAAAGGATCTTTAAATCTCGCTCGGTTAAGAGACTTTCTGAATCAATGGTTAAACTGAGACAGTATGATCTATTCACATATACAATTTATACTTGCAGATTTTTAGATCTATTGTAATCTCGTAACACTAATCTGATCAATATATCCTTTTTTATACCTTTGCTCCACTTTGATTATGCTCATTGATGCTGTGATATTTTATTCGGTGTCCATAGAAAAATTTAGCTCTTTCTTTAGCTTGATTGATCAGGACTATATGAAGTTACTCTTCATGAGTTTCTCTTCAGCATCCTCTTTTAATTCATTCATCCACTCAATTCATAATGAATTAAGTTGTCTCTTTTATAGACATGATATCACCGTTGTTAGGCTATTGATTTTCTTGATCTTGGCGTGATCCATAATTCTCACCAATTATATTTAAAGAAAAAACTCATGTTTTATCTTGCAGAGATCTTCTTGCCAACTAGACAAAACAGCTTTAAATCCTTTACTTGTCTCTGGCTTTATCTTGTCGATGAAAACAAAGATAACTACCACTTAAGTCCATATTTAGCTCTGCTAGCTAGATTTTTTGTCATTTCTGAACTCAAGTTAATTTTGGTGTTTTAACTCTTTGATAGCTTTGGTCAACACTCCAGTTCTCCTTGGGCTTCTCCGTTGGTTTACACTATGTTTCTTTTTGTTGGTTATGCTTGTGATTCTACTCGTCGATAATGCTCATCAGTGTTCTTGCTCAGGCATCACTGTGACTTGATTTTCGGTGATCTCTATCCATCAGGTTCCACTGACCATCGGTCTTTGAAGTCACATTGTGAATGCTTGTCTTTTATGCATTACTAAAAGCATAATCTTGTTCTCTTTGATTCTCTAAAGTCTTTAACACTTTTAATATAGCTGATTAGATTATATCAAGTTGACATCAATGACAATACAATCTATTAACTAATTTAATGTATTGCATTATCCTTCTGTATTTCATTGATCAACTTAACATCTTCAAACATTCAATCAGTTACATGTCATCACGGGGATTGACATTTCTCTCTGAGAGCTCAAAAATATTGCATAGTGAATAGTAAAAATGAGTTTTACCCTATTTTAAAAAAAAATTATGGGTAGTTAATTTCATTTTTTAAACCATTCTTTGGCTCGTCAATTAAACATTCTTGGCCTGATTTTTTCCAAACAGAGCCCGATTTGGACCAAACAAAAAGCAGTTTCTTCATGCTTCTGTGCACTCTTGTTATTATTGGAATCAATAACCACATGTCAATCCCATATTTCCATACTGGATTCTCATTTAATTTTTCAGCCGTAATCAAGCGATTTCATGTCCATTTTGATTCCAAGGGAGAGACATTGCTCCAATCAGCAAATCAATAGCGGTATCAAAATTTTATCAACAACTAGGGCATCAACTTCATCAAGCATCATAACAAGTTGATGGTCTTGTTACCCATTTTATTTCCCAGCTTGATAAAGTGGAGTTGGTTATGTTTTTCAGATAGATAGAAGGGTGCATCACAGTTATTAATGGTATTTTGCAAAAAGAGGAATACCATAAAGGAAGTCATGAAAGATGTAATAGTTTATAATGGGAAAAAAATCATACAACATTGCAAATTTAAAGGAGTGATTTTCTTTATTCATAAATTAAAATGTGCAATATCCCACACAAGCCGTGGGAGTAACTACTAGAATGCACTATACAAGGAAATGATACACATAAAAATAATAGTATAAACAAAGACAAGGGACCTGTCATTGCCTCATGATGATAAACCCCCATAGTTGAGTGTCACATCTTCATTTATGGTTGCTTCTCCATCCAAAGTACCTACAAGGATATGAAAAGGTGGTGTCAAAGCTCGGGATTTCGAATCTTTGCATATACATCATCAATACATGCATAATTTACTCCTATATTGCATTATAACAGTTTGCAGTGATCCTATGAATCAGAGAAAAGAATAAAGGCATCATAAATATTCATCACAACTCAATTCATTGTTTATGTAATAGGTTTATTCAATGTGCAAACACGGGTAAAGGTTTTATTGCTTATTCTTCATTTTTAAATTTTCAGCATGTGGAAAAAATTGGGCTCTCACGAGGGTAGAGTTCAACATGCTATTGAGTGACACAATCATGCTATAGAAATGAGAGTAAAGAGATAGAGAATCAAATATTGTTAGTGGATGCAACCAAAATTTTGGATGGCGAATTTGAAAAGAAACCAATAGGAATCCAAACAGTGTTAATTTGCAACTTCAATATTTTCTGATTTTTTCTTGTTATATTCACTTTGTACACATGGTACAGCTCTGTACAGAAACATGAATGCACAAAACTATACTCAAAAGAAAGGTCTCTAAGTCTAATTTTATTTTAAATCAAGTTTGAGTCATTTTCATGGAGAAATGAAGGAGTTATGTCTGTTTTAGTAACAACACCCTATTTAGAAACGTTTTCCAGAATTGATAGCCAAAGAAAATAGTGGTACGGCCACATATGGACTATTACATCTCTATAAATTGGTGAGAAGTAAGATATAGGTGTTAAGAATAAACTTTATTCTTTCCAGAAAATTTAATTTTGAGGTTTGAATGGTCAAATAACTCATTTTATGGAAAGTACCCTGTTATTCCCTGTGTGAGAGCTTGTTACTACCGGTGAAGAGAAGCAACAAGATACTCAGAGATATCAGCTCTATCAGAGGTGACAACAATGTTAATAATAATGATACATAAAGGTATCTACAATGTTGTAACAACAACAAAAACTTCAATAACAGTCAAAAAGATCAGGGCACTACAATCAGGGAGGAAGCCCAGCAAGACCAACAAGATCAAATGTAACCAACAACAATTTGTTAAAAGCAAAGACAAAGAGATAGGAGTCTATAATATGCCATGGAGTGATAAAGAAAGCCAAATATCATCATCTTGGAGGGAAAATCATTATCAATCCTGAAGAAACATAGTTTCAAACATTCAACATCATAGAGGGACGGGTTCAGGTTATTTCTGAGGACTCAAGAACAAAAGCTGCGGTCATTTTGAGGAAAAGTAAAGTAGAGATATTTGGTTGTTTCACAACATAAACAAACACTTTAAAGAGGAGATTCACTGCTTAAAGTAACTTTCATATGCTTCAAGGGATTTCCATTGCTTCTCATGAAGTAGAGGATAAGACAGGTATCACTACAACACCATTTTTGTTACCAAGAGCAACCGTAAAGGACAGCAATTCATTATATGCAATGTTTTCTTCCAGGTGGGATATACATTCATTGTCAAGAAGTTTGTAAGGTTATATATGCACCAAAACATATCCTGAAGGCAATGTAAGAGACAGAGATAATACTATCATGAAAAGATTACAAAGGCACTATTTCAAAAGAGCAGCTATTTTCCATGATACAATTCCATGGGGCAGATCATAAGGACATGTTGAAAGCAACATGAAAATAGAAAAAATTCTAAGTGAAGCATGATACTCAAGCATTATTTATAGCTTCAATAGAAATGGATGCAAATAAATAGGCATGTGATTCAAAGGATATTTGAATCCAAAGAAACATAAGGAAGAGGCTACATATGAGGCAACGAATCTATTCATAGATAGTCATTAGATCACAACAAGTAACATAATTATCTTTTGAATGACCCTCCATTGTTTATTGCTTCAGCAACTATGAAGTTCCATATAAATATCATATAGAGCAGATTTTAAAGGAAGAATTTTTTCCTCTTCTCAGAACTCTGGGTCTCATTGATAGGATTGGTGAAAGCAAATGGAAGTCTTTAAGGCTGAGCATGGAGCACATATATACAGAAATAAAAGAGTAATCCCTACAATATTTTCTAATGCTTATAAACATATAGCTCACTGCAAGAAAGCCCTTATGGGTTTTGTTATATAAAAATAGAGAGATGGGAAGTGCAGAGGTCTATAGAAGCATAAAGAAGGATAGAGAAACCAATACATGTTTATCTATCTTTTTCCTGAAAGAGAGAACAACTCAAACATGAAGGACAAAAATGCTCATTAAATAATCAAAGAGCCACATGCAGATCGCAGTTTTAATCAGAGAGCTTGGAATATCGAAATACCTGTAGATAAAGCGTCAAAAGATCCTCAAAGCATTCTAGCAAACTCTAATAATGGCGGCACCCAACAAATACTGAGACTTGGAGCAATGAATGTATCAGGTAAAGGAACTGCGGCTTGTTTTGGTTTCAAAAAAATCTCAGAAAAACTCCACATTCTCCTCCAAAACCCCATGGCGGTAGCATATCCGTAGGCAGACCTCGCATGAGAGAGGAAGACCAATAAATAAAATGTTGAAGAGTTTTAGGGTTCGATACCCTTTTTTTTCTATTTTTCCATGGCCAAGGGAAAGGCTTTATGCCTTATTTGTTTTTGAAATTTTTGATGTAGGGAGCCTTTTATTAAAATGATAGCATCTTTCATTTTAATAAATGGTTTAAGGCTAAAAGTATGGAGTATTGACCTTTTAAGGTATCCATAATTTTTTTTATTTTTGCAAGCATTTAATATTAATTAATAAATAATTTATAATTAATTATTCAATAAATGTTAATTAAATTAATAATATCATTAAGTGGTTTAAATATCACTTAACAAATATTATTAATGT
>MU223633.1:1441086-1467100 GCA_018584345.1 Thuja plicata | reverse complement strand
GTATGTGCAATCAAAAGAACAATTGGCTGATATCTTCACCAAGCCACTGCCCAAGGATACATTTGAGTACTTGAGAAAGAGACTAGGGGTCAAACCCTTGTCTACCAGTCAGTAAAAGACTGAAGGCCACATCAGCCTATATATTATCAGAATATCATTCATGTTGATGCAAGCAACAAGATGAACTTCAAAACTACATCTATATATAGAAAGGTATATATCATAACCGAGCACCAGAGCATATTGTTGTATTGTTGAGGGATAAGGGAAATTCAAGGAATATATTATGGATAGAAGAAAATAATTGTTTGATATAAATGTCAAATATTTGTAAAATATTTATTTGGCATTGTTGTCAAAGGGAGAGAATGTATCCATATTATCACAAGAAATCATTCATTATCAGATTACTCCAAACAGGGAGAGATCATATCCATAGGGAGAGAATTTGTATGAAGGAATCATATACAAAGGGAAAGTTGCCGACAAGAGACAGAGACATCAAAGAAGAAGAACAGTCAAAAGAGAGAAATTGACACAAGAAGAGAACACAACACATCAGTACAAGAAACACAGAAAGCTGCAAGAATCAAATCTAAGCTAACACAAAGCTTACCGGCGGTCAGACATTTTTGTCAGTTATCAAAACAAATTATTTGGTAATCTGATGAATCTCAACTATTATATTTCATATTGTATTAGAAATAGTATAGTGTGATAATATAGTATGTTTCCATCGATGCCAAAGGGAGAGATTGATGACATGTAACTGATTGGATGTTTGATAATGTTAAGTTGAAGATGATGCAAGGCATTAAATCAGTTAATGGTTTGTATTGTCATTGATGTCAACTTGATATCATCTATACGGTCATAAAAATAATGCCAAAGACTTCAGAGAATCAATGGAATAGAGATTATTCTTTCAGCAATACATAAAATTAAAGTATTCACTAAGTGACAAACAACACCGATGGAGTGCACACCATCGGTAAAGGCAAAGAACAAAAGTCATAGTGATACCCGACGAGCAAAAGATAGTATTGCCCGATGAAGCAAAATCATAATGATATCTGACAAGCTAAAAATAGAGCTGCCTGATGGATGGAGATCCCGAAGCTGACTAGAGTCACACCAACAGAACTGGCAGGTTTCACCAATGACTAACTGTAAAGTTGACTGACAGAACAGAGAGTTCAAAAAATGACAAAATATCTAGCTAGTAGAGCTTAAGGATAGACTTAATTGGTTGTTGTATTTTTTTTATTCAACCAGAGTTAAGTAATTGATTTAAAGAAGATTTGTACAATTGGCAAGAAGATAACTATGAGATAAATCAAGAGTTAAAGCTTTAAATCAGATTGGCTGGATTGTTTTTCATGCCAAGAATCAAGAATCAAGAGTTAAGGAATATCATGTCTATATAAGAGACAAGCATAATTCATTTCCATAATCACATACATGTGAAGGGGAGTGAATAGAAAGAGGAAGCTTAAGAGAAACTGATGAAGAAGAACTTCATACAGTCCTGATCAATCAAGCTGAAGGAGAGCTAAAGAATTCTGCAGGCACCGATGAACGGTGAAGAACAACATCACAAAGCAGAAAGTGTGGAGCACAAGGAATTGAATTGATACATTGATCAGAAAGTTATTGTACTTAAATAGATCTGAAAATCTGCAATTCAAGTTGCATTAGAAATAGGTCATAGTGTTTCAGTTTAACCATTGAAGCATCAAGTCTCTTAATAGAGTAGGACTTAACAGTCTTCTATATATTGAGGTACATCCCAAGGAGTGCCAATTAGGTTGATTCATGAAAGTAGCATTGAAATTTCCTAAATCCTATTGACAGTCTAAGAAGAAGGTTGATTCAAGGATGGTAGCAAGATTTTCCTAAAGCCTATTGACAGTCTAAGAAGGAGGTTGATTCAAGGATGGTAGCAAGTAGATGCCCAATACTAAGTGACAACCTCTATGTATAAAATCCTCTAACAAGGTCACACCTAATAGTATGTTTATAACCTTTAACAAGGTTGGCTCATAATAGGGCTCACTTCATAAGAGTGAAAATTTGGGGTACCAGTCCCATTGGTTTTTCCCTTAACAGGGTTTCCACATTAAAATCCATGTGTTATGTGTGTATGTTTATTACTTTACTATTTTACATTTCACATATGCATTTATGGATTGATTGGTATACTCTACATATTTATTGAGTGTCGGTAAATAGTTTTACTGCTTATCAGTAATCAAGGAGAATAAGGACAGAGAAGGAAAACTGATAGACAGTTAAATCATTATTAGTATTTCATGGCATGCATCTTGTAGGGTCTTAATAATCTAAGATGTATTTGATTGGTGGTTAGTGATTAAAGGATATATATATATATATATATATATATATATATGTTGCTAGATATAAATTAATATTTTTTATCTATTTTCTTCCACTATGAATAAAACACCCATCTATTTTCCTTAGGTTAATTTGTTTTGGAGTGTATCCATTTTCCTAAGTAACTTGTGGACCATCACTTTTTTCCTTAATTGTGGTGAACCTACCAAAAATACCAACAAGGTGATTTTCTAGGGTTTGAAATTGTTTTAATACTTTTTGGTAGTTTTTTGTGAGTCAACAAGAAAGTAGGGGACCTCTTGTGGACTCCATTGGTCACAAATTTTTTCTTTGAGGCGTGTTTTTTTCTTCATTTTTTACAAGAATGTATTAAGTTCTATTTTTGCCATTCAAAATTGCCCATTCTTCTTGCTTGTCCAAATACTAATTTTTTTATGGAGTGGGTCCATTCTCTTGGGTTAGTAAAATTATTGGATTTTATTCCTCAAATATTCACTTAGACAAAGATATTGTGGTTAATTTACTATATTATCTATTAAAAATAAAGCAATTTTAGGGATGGATAATACCCCAGTATGTAAGTTCATTGCTTAAGACCTAAAATTGATCTAGTTCATGATTGGTTTGTTGTAGTATGGAAATTGAAGACCAATATTTATATAAGTTCTATGATCTAAAAAAATATTTTATTGTTCACATTTCACAATATGGAAGATCTTATTAAGATGTTGATAAAATGACCTTGATTTCTTCATAGAGGGAAGTTATATCCCTCTTCTAATTGCTATGATTGTTCCCAGGTACTTGGTCCATATTTTAGGGTTGTATCTAGAATTACAGAGTCATGTAAGATCCTCCGAAGAATCACCAAATCATTTGTAAATCTATTGATAAGGTTACCTTGAAAAGATATAAGATTTTGTTTTCTATATTGTGTCTAAATGTTGAAATGCAAAAATCCAAATGAATGCAAATAAATTTTAATTTAGAGTTTAGAAAATGGGTTCAACTAATTCTCTATAAATTTCTATGTTTTTCTAAGAAACTTGTAATAGCTAATGATCATTTAATTGGTGACTATAATAAGCCTTTATCTAAAAAGGAAGAATAGAAAAATAAGTTATAACAGGAGAATCCTCTACTAAGGATCTAAAGAGGGTAAATGGAGGTGACACAACTTTGGTTGTGGATGATTTCCTTGATGTGTCATATTCATCTCAAGATATTAAGAAGAAGGTTGCTCTCTATTTTGGTGTAGATATTCATAAGGAAGGTAGAAAGTGACAATAGTATAGGATATAACAACACAAAAGGGAACAACAAAAAGATAGGAAAGAAGAATAAATGCCTATTATTTTTCCTTTAACAAAACATGTAATAGAAGAAGGTTAGATGGAAAATAGTTACACAATATGCAAGATAAAAAAAATTAAAGTTAACATTGATGACCCATCAAAGAATAATTTTATAATAAATAATATTGAATGTCCAAAAAAGGATATCATTGTAATAAATAAGGTCTACTCAAATAGTCCTCAAGAGGGTAATGAGGAAAATATTTTTTAATAGAATATTGAAGACAAACAATTGTATAAAGATCAAAAAGACTCATCGATCTTTCAAATATCTAGTTTTGGGTCTCAATAGTACCTGATTTAGTTTGAAAATGGATTCTAAGAGTAAGGGAAACAACCCTCATTGGTGTGAAAGGGAGAAATAAAATAGATAGATAAATCCAAATGTGGATGGTGATTAAAAAAAATGAAGGTATTCTTAGAGATAAACTCATTCTTAGAGAAACAACTGGAGAAGTTGTTATGGGCAAGCAAAGAAATCTGGAAAATATTTCAAGGCTAGAAAAATATAATAAATTATTTTTAGTTATGATTATGAGAATTCTTCTCTATGTCATGATCAATTGGTGTTATCTCAAAGAAAATTTTGATGGTATGTTGTCTATATTAGAATCTTATCATAGAATGTTAGATAACTAAATAGTCTTCACTCACAAAATAACATCTTATTAAGAGCTATATTGTAGATAATAAGATTTATGTCTTCCATACTCAAGAAGTGAAAATTGTTGAACCAAAATTTTCTTAGGTTGCTTGAAAAATATGGTAAGTTTTAAACTTCTATGTTGGTCTAGTAGAAGGTTCTTTTGGAGGGAGTGTTACAATGTGGAATTCGTTCTATTACAATATCAATAAAATTTCACCAACTTGAAAACATTAATCTCAGATCTAAATGAAAAGTATGAAAGCAAGATCTCAACACAATAGGAATCACATAACACCAATCTTTTTGATGTGGAAACCCTGTTAGGGGAAAACCATGATGGGGATGGAACCCACAAGATGAATGCACTTAGTAATATGTATTGTACCCTGTTAGGAGTATTACAAAAGGGGAATGCACTTACATTCAATCATACTACCTAGAGATAACTGCTCAAACACAATTACAACAAGTCTCACAGCCTTACAACATCAACCAATCATAGATTAAAGAAGACTTATAGTCAAAACAAATGAACTAACTCATATCCTATGTTATGCCAAAATAGTTCCAATAAAGCGCACAAATCTCTGAATTATTTCAAATTCCAAGCATACCTCTTCATACAACATCATGTATACCATTCTCTCACTCTCTCAACTTCAAATTATTACATCTATAAATACAATTCATAAACTCATATCAACTAGGTCAGTCAGGGACCTAATTGCCAAAAATTAATAAATTATAATTCATTCCATAATGTGATCTATTGAATGTCGGCCAGGATATGTCAATGACCCATAAAAATAACCTCAAACATGCTCTAGCTCCATGAATCACGCCCAAAACCTCCATAGCACGTTACATCATCAGGTTAGATAAGACCATAGGAAGAATACCAACACGTTACATGAGAAACAAGCAACCCAATCACTTCAAAAAATGTGAATCAACAACATGATCAAGAAACATCAACAAGAAATGCAAACTACCTCAGAAACCTTAGCATCAACACAAACTCAAGATCTAAATCCGTCTCTGCATTGTTCATCAACAATCAAATTTACAACCTTTGTTACTCAAGAAAAATATCTTTCCAATATCCAAATCATGAACCACTCGAGTTGAGGACACATATGCACATCCCTAACTCAATACCAGGTTAAAAACCAATAATTCTTGAACACCGATCCAAAAAATGAAACTCTTTCACTTCCTAAACAATCAAAATACCAGTATCTGATAAATCAATCATAATTCTCACAAATGATCACTCTAACATCTGCGAACTGACATGAATTAACTATAGACATCTTAAAACACAACTGTATGATTGCAACTATAGATCTTTTGTGTAGCATTTGTTCCAAGCAATTAAACCTCACTGAACATACAGGAACACTATCTTCAACAGTACAAATATGTTGACATCAATGAAAAAAAATTAATGCCAGCATATATATACACAATCTAAACAACATCTCAGCAACATCCAATAATCTCCCCCTTTGGCATTTATGAAAACATATGATGTGAGAAATTCAATCAATGCACAAAGAAATAATACCAACAACAATATCCAGAATATCTATAATATGACATCTTTGTTTTACAATCTCTCCCTCATGCAAAATATCTCTCCTCAAAGATCACTTATTTTTCACATGAACATCTCTCCCCATTTGACATCAATGACAAAGGCACATGTATTCACTAAGTCATAGAGGCCAAAAATATGAACAACACATCTGATGAAATATTCACAACATACTACTCCCCCTAAGAAGAAACCACCAAAACATCAATCTAGAAAAATGAAAGCTCTGTAAGAACACTAGACTGATGCATCTCAATGCATCTCTAGCTCTGATTAGGAGGGGAAATCACCCCAAACTTAAATCATAGATACTCAAAATTATCCTTTGGAATGAGCTTCATGAATATATCTACATTCTTTTCTTTAGTAGATACATACTCCAATCCAACTTCTTTCTCACTAAATTTGCCTCTCAAGAAATGATATTTGATAGAAATATGCTGTGTATTTGAATACAACACAGGCTTCTTTGAAATATTGATAGCACTTGAATTGTCACACTATATATAAATAGGCTCATCAATATTCACTCTGATATCTTTCAACATTTGTTTCATCCATGTCATCTGTGTACAATTAGTAGCAACACCAACATACTATTCTTCAGTAGTAGATTGTGATATATACTTTTGTTTCTTACTTGCCCATGAAACTAATCTCTTACCCAAGAACAATGCTCCACCATTATTTTTCTTTCTATCATCTACATAACCTTCCCAATTTGCATCTGTATATGCACTCAATGTGAAATCATCATCATTACCATATCATAAGCCATAATCATCTATTCCCATCAAGTATCTAAATATCCTATTAACAACAACAACATGTAATTCCTTCAGTTCTGCTTGAAATCTAGCAAAAATGCAAACAACGTTCAGAATGTTTGGTCTAGTTTGTGTCAAGTATAATAGTCTACTGATCATTGATCTAATATCTATTCTTATTCACATGATGTGTATCATTAATATTTGTCAATTTACAACCAGTAAAGATAGGAGTACCAACAATTTTTGTATCTTCCATGCCATATTTCTTCAACAATTCTTTCACATACTTAGACTGAGAAATGAAAATACCTTTATCTATTTATGTGATTTGAAAACCAAGAAATATTTTCATCTCACCTATCATAGACATCTCAAATTAATTTTTCATCTCATCATAAAATTTCTTACTTAGCTTGTCATTTCCACCAAAAATTATATCATCCAAAAAGACTTCAACAATCAAAATATTATCATCAACAATTTTTAAGTACAACTTAGAGTTAGTAGTACCTTTATTGAAACCAATCTTCAATAAATACTTATCTAACCTCACATACCATGCTCTAGGATCGTGTTTCTATCCATATAAGGCTTTCTTCAATAAAGAAGCCATGTCATCTTTATCAGTAAATGAAAAACTATATTTTTTCTCAATGTAGAATTCTTCTTCCAACTCTCCATTCAAAAATATAGACTTAACATCCATCTAATATACCTTAAAAAAAATTTAAGTGACATATTCAAGAAAGAAACATTCTACCAGATTCAATTCTAGAACCACGAGAAAATTATACTCAAAATCAGTACCTTCCATGTAAAAATATCCCTTATAAACAAGTCTGGATTTGTTTAGAATCACTTCACCATCCTCATTCAATTTGTTTTTGAATACCCATTTAGTACCAATCACATTCTTGTCAACAGGTCTAGGAACAAGAATCCATGTCTTATTCTTTTCAATTTGTTCCAATTCTTCTTTCATAGCTTTGAAGCAACTTTTATCTTTGCATGCTTCATCAACATCCTTAGGCTCAATCTTAGAAATAAAAAAAAAATTATTTCTAGAAATTATTCTTCTAGTTTGAACACCTTTGTTTCTATCACCAATAATATAATTCTCTAAATGATTTATATTTGCATACCTTTGAGTCTTAGAATTTGCATTTGTAGCTAACTCTTGTGTTTCCAACTCTTCCTCATCTCCAACTTCTTCATTTTGTTCTACCGATCCATTGTGATTTTGATTATGATTCTGTGCTTGCACAATCTAACTTCCTTCTTCATTTGATTCATAACTTTAAGATCTAACTAGTTTCTGAAAAAATTTATCCACTTTCACATAGGCACTCTCAATTATATTTCTCAGCCTATGATTATAACATTTGTATGTTTTTCTCTTTGTATAATAACTAGGAAATATTCCTTCATCACTTGTGGGATCAAACTTTCCTAAATCGTAATCTCTCTTAATGTAACATTTTATTACAAATATTATAAAATACTTTACAATAGAAATATGACCATACCAAAGCTCATAAGGAGTCTTACCAATACCATGCCTGATTTGAAATCGTTTAAGTGTATAAATAGCAGTGCTAAAAAAATCTCTCCAATAGATATGTGGAATATTTTCTTCAATCATCATAGTCCTTTCAGTGTCAGGAATTATTCTATCTACTCTCTCTGCAATTCTATTATGCTATGGGGTTCATGGAGAAAAAAAATTTCTTTTTATTCCATGCTCTTCACAGTGTGCATCCAATTCTCTAGATGTAAACTCTCCACCTTTGTCAAATCTCAAACATTTCATATTCATACTTGTCTCAATCTAAAACATAGCTCTAAAGATATTTAATTTATCAAATGCCTCATATTTTTATTTCAAAAAGGTAACCCACATCATCCTTGAATAATCATCAATGTATAGAATAAAGTATATGTCTCCATAGTAACTTCTAGTTTTAGTAGGATCACATAAATCAGTATGTTCCAAGTCTAATAATCCACTCGAAGGATAGGTCTTAATTTTGTAGGTCAATTTAGTTAGATTACCCAATCGACATTCCTTGCAAATTGTATTATCAGGCTTCAAAAATCTAGGTAAATCTCTTACAACATTTGTAGTACATATCTTCACAAAGTTATCAAAGTTTACATGATAAAATCTCATGTGCCACAACAAACTATCATGAACCTTTACAATTAAATATTTATTCTCCAAAATTTTCAAATGAAATACATTACCTCTCATCTTTGTACCTGATGAAATCTCAATTCTAGTGCTTCCAATGATTTTACACATTCCATTCTTGAGTTCTAAGTGACATCCCTTATCAACTAATTGTCCAACATTGAAGAGATTATGCCTTAAACCTTCAACATACAAAACATCATCATTATTACTCTTACCAATAAGTGTAATTGATCCTCTTCCTTTGATCAAATAAGGAGCATCATTACCAAATATAACAACACCACCTTCATAGTCTTCAAGCTTCACAAATTTTCTTTTGTCTCCGGTCATGTGATGTGAACATCCATTGCCAGTAAACCAGTCATCTCTTTTATCCACATGCAAAACCAAGGATTTTTCTTCATTAGGATTCTCATCTTTGATATAAATGAATACAATCTCATCTTCACTCTTCTTAGATTCATCATCTATTTTTCCTTCATCGAAAACATAGTAACATTTCTTCTGATATTTATGTCTAAACTTCTTATGCTTATATTTAAGCTCTTTGTTAGGACATATAGAAGAAATATGACTAATCTTATTACATGTAAAACACATCAAAGGCAACTTTCCTTCATACTTACTAGATCCTTTAGGTATCTTCTTTTAAAATATGGCTTCAAGTTATTCAAGTTCTCTTTCTTCTTTCTCAAAATTTTCCCACTCCTTAGTATATTTACCAAGCTTAGATGAACTTTCACCAGGTCATATATTTTCTTATCTTTAGAAATAGTAGCTTTAAATGAAAATTAAACTTTAGGAAATCTATCTCCAAATTCACCGATTTAAAAAAAAAAATAACTTACCAACCAATGTATCTCTTGTCAAAGTAGACACCATTCTAATTTCTTCAATAGAAACAACATTATGATTGTAAGCAGGAGGCAAGGATCTCAAAATTTTAGAAAACATCTCATCTTCATGCAATTTTTCACCAGTGCATCTAATTCCATAAACAAGGTCAGTGGTATTATTCACATAGATATTAATTTTCTCATCTTCACTCATCCTCATTGTTTCATATATTTTCCTCTCAGGATTTGTAGCTTCGCTTTCTTCACAAACTTGTCTTCTTCATATAATGTTTCTAACTTTTCCCATACTTCATGTACAGTCTCCAATCCTCGAAAATTTATATATTCAGAATCTAATAAGGTGCTCTTCAAGGATTCATATGCTTTGGTATTACTCTTATATTATTTCTTCTCATCAACAGTCACAGTAGCAAGATTAGTAGGAAACTTGTAATGTTTCTTTGTAATAGCCCAATGTTCTTTGCTAAGACATCTCAAGTGTATAATCATTCGGTCCTTCCATACAATATAATTTTTTCTTTCAAATATTGTATTAGCCTTCTTAAAGTTTGACATCTGAGGTCTCCTCAAGCAGTCAAGCTTCTCAAAGAGGAACCTAGCTCTAATACCAATTGTTAGACCTTAAGAAGCACACACACAAATGAGAGGGGGGGAATCAGTTTTGTCACAATATCAATAAAATTTCACCAACTTACAAACTTTAATCTTAGATCTGAATGAAAAACATGAAATAAATATCTCAACACAATAAGCTGCACATAACACCAAGATTTTTGACTTGGAAACCCTATTAGGGGAAAAATCACGGTGGGGATGGATCCCACAAGATGAATGCACTCCTTAATAAGTATTTAACCTTTATAGGAGTATTACTAAAGGGGAATGCACTTGCATTCATACACACTTCCTAGAGATCACCACTCAATCACAATTGCAACAAGGTTCACTACCTTACAACATCAATCGATCATAGATCAAAGAGGAATTACAATCCAAACACATAAACTGACTGATAGCATTTATTATTCCAAAATAGTTCCAATAAAGTGCACAGATCTCTGAATTATTTCATATTCATCTCATAACTCTTCATATAACATCATGTATATAATTTATCCCATCTTTCTACACATTCTCTCACTCTTGCAACTTCAAATGATTACATCTATAAATACAATTCATCAACTCATCTCAAATAGTTTAGCCATTTCCAACAATTAATAAACTACAATTCATTCCAAATGTGATCCATTTAATGTCATCCAAGACATTGCAATGACCCATAACAATAACCTCAAACATGATCAAGATCCATAAATCATGCCCAAAACATTTGCAACACATTACACCATCAGGTTTGCTAAGACCAAATGAGCAACACCAACATGTGTTACATGAGAATCATGCAACCTAATCATTTTGACCAATGCAAACCAGCAACATGATCAAGAAGCATAAGAAAGAAAGGTGAATTACCTCAACAAACTTAGCATCAACATGAACTCAAGATCTAAATCCATCTCTACACTGTTCATCAATAATAATATGTGCAACCTCTGTTACTCAAGAAAAATATCTTACTAATATCCAAATCATGAACTACTCGATTTGAGGACACATATCCATGTCCCAAACTCACTACTAGGTTAGCAGCCAACAACTCTTCAACACCAATCCATATTGATCCAAAAATTGAAACTCTCTCACTTCCTGAACAACCAAAATAATAGTATCTGGTAAATCAATCATAACTCCCACAATTCATCACTCTAACATCTGTGAAATGATATGCATCAACTACAAACATCTCATACCACAACTGTACGATCATAATTTTTGATCTTCTGTGTAGTATATGTACCAAGAAATTCAACCTCACTAAACATACATGAACATTGTCTTCAATAGTAGAAATATGTTGAAATCAATGGAAAAACATTAATGCCAACATATATGCACAATCTGAACAACATCTCAGCAACATCCAACACTTTTCATGTTTGGAACTAAGGTGAATTATTAAAAAAGTAGTATGATTATTTATTTCACTACTTTTTCCTTTAGTGAATGTTGGAGACTTATCAATGTCTATGCTCCTAACTCTAAACATGTTAGAAAATAGTTGAAGGATATATTCTCTAATTTGATGGATGGTCAAGATAACTATAATTGGATGCTAGTTCAACCCCCTCATATTGTGAATGTAGAATTGATAGAACCTTCATGTTCCATTTTGATAAATATGTATCTAGGCTAATACAAAGGATTGGTGATGAGACAATATTTTGGCATTATAGAGTAGAGAACTCTAATTTAGTTAAGATATTAATGCAGTGTGAGACATGCATCAAGGGGTACACCCAATAATAAACCAATGAGGGAGGGCAAGAGGGGAGTGAAGTTTCTATAGTTTAGTGAACTACTTCCCCAACCCTTGGGTTGTAGCTAGGGGCCCTAATGATACTAAATCCTATAGTTCTCCCTCAAAGAAGCTTGGTGGTATTGATATTTTTTTAAAAATTATGGTAGATTTTCCTAACTTCCTATATAATACATGTCTTTTATATGTTGATCTTCATGATTCTTAGTTTACGTATTCTAATATAAGAATGGGGAAAAAATTATTTGGATTAAGGTGTCTCAACCTATGTTAAAACTAGAATTGATTATTGAAATATTTGACATTGTACAATAAGAAAAGGTAAACAAGGTATATTGCTCCTCATTTCCTTAATGCATAATCAGAAGGAAGATCACCCAGTAGGATGAAGTAGGAATTAAGAATTGAATGGGTCAATGATCTTTCATAGTAATAAATTGGGGGAAGTTGGATATAAGGGGAAATGACAAGACATGATGTAAAATATGAGGTTTATAGAAAATACAGACCAATTAGAAAACTTATAAACAACTACAATGACCTAAAATGGAGACTAGAAAGTTGTACTTGCTAGCATAACTGATGTTGACTGAATTTAATTATGTCATGGTGTTAAATTAATGATAGGTTTCGGGTATGTGTAGGATCATGGTATGCCAAAAATTGGCGATACAAAAAAATCCTCTTTTCACTCATCCAAAAATGCACTAAAAAGTGCATTGACATTTTAGTAGACCTGGGTGTCAGTACACATGGACAAACCAAAAGCCAAAGCACAAGCCTAATCGAATATCCGATATAAAATTGGATATCTAATATTATCGGATATCTGATATTATTGGATATCCGATAATATTGGATATTTGATTTTTTCCAGTAAAACTAATTTAAGCCCACATGCTGCATTTTTTCATTGTGAAAACATTGAGAAACAAAACCAAGGATTATCTCATATCTGATAGAGAATTGGATATACGTTACTGCTATTGCAAATTTGTCACCAATTTGAATAGGTATTTTAAATTTTTTTATTTCTTTTTGTTATTTGATGTTTTTAAAATGAAATTGGTAGTTTTTTTATAAAAACTAGGGTTTAATTGATTTTGTTTATCATTTTTCTAAATTCATTATAATTGCATATTTATTTTTATTGTAATTAGACATGGCCTCAAAAAAAGTACAAAATCCTCCCAAATGATCCCACAAACAATATAGAACCATCTCCAAACAACCCATAACCACCTGAAAACAATCCCCCACCTCGAGAAGACCAACCAATCCTAAACCCTCGACCTTTAGAGGATCTTATAGGAGAAAATCTAAACTGAATTAGAGGATTTAATACTATATATGCCAATAGCCTACATTGCAACCCATGTTTTCCACCTTGAACTCCATTATTGAAAACATGGAGAGACTTACAAAGAAACATAATGCTACACTTCTTTGGCACGATTCCATGCATGTCGAGTTTGATGATGGGCATGATTATGATCAAGTTATGAACCTAATTATAGCTAAAAATAACATATGTAACCTTTTTTTGGATCCCAAAATGGGATTAAAAGTGGACCCTAAAAATCCCAAGTTTTTAATTAAATAGTGCACAAATGATGCAATACGTGACCACTTTTGGGACCGCTAGTGGATTGTTTTTGATAGACCACCCCACAATAATTTGGATGTCCCATTATATTTTTTAAGAAAATTGTATGCAAAATTTATGCTTAGTCACAAGGTAAACTATTGGAGCATGAGACCTAACTAGTGTGTACGCTTAGGCACTCCTCAAGATAGGCCATGGGAACACCGGGTGAAATCTTGTACATATGTCCCCCCCTGATATTTCACCTCCTCCTACAGTGTAACATCTTGATATTATTGTTGAGGCCGACTCACAGAATATTAGAGCCATTCACACCTTGAGTGATCTACTGGTTAGGCAGAGTATGACATTGTTGCCTCCTTGTGTTAATGATTCTGGCCCTTCCACATCCTCCATGAGCTCACATGTTTGTGTGACCCACACTTGCATTATGTGCAAGAATTTTTTCTTGGTTCCCTTGAATGATAGTGATGCATATGACTACATCTTCAAGGTGGACCATACTACACAGCACACTACAGATACTGAAGCACCTCATGAAGATGTGCATCACATGAGAGATGAGGAGGGGCATGTAGAACTATGGACTCATTTTATTATGGTAAGACTAAACAGTTAACTTGTCAGATTGGATTTAATTTTAAAAGTTTGTATTTTTAGTACAATTTAGTTATAATGATTTCCCACTTATGTATTTTTATGTGTTCCATTTATGTTCAGTTGATGAAAGAGAAAGATATGTCATAGGTGGAGGGGTCCATGCTTTTGACCATTTCATTTGGCCTTGACACTTCCATGGTACATACGTTTTAATGTATTCATTGGTTTCCTTTTTTTTATAATAGTATATACATGTGTTTTCTAATTTTTATGATCATCTTATTACATACTAATGCATGTTTCACCAACTGCCAATGGGGGGCAATGTGAGGAGGTTCAGGTGTTAGGCATTAACAAGGGGAAGGTAATTAAGTATTTTAGATTGTTTATGCATATGTATACTTGTCACTTGTGCATACTCATATTATTTTACATGGTTTATTTGACAGAGGGTGGTGTCTGACGATGTTGTGAGACTAGTTCATCACGGTAGAGTCACAAGCATCTCAATTAATAGTGATAGCCCCACAGTACGTATATTTCTAAATTTATTTGGTTGATAGTAGTATATATATGATCAATTCATGATTGTATCAAGTATCTTTTTTACTTTTGTAGATCACCTCTAGTTTGAGGGAGGTACAACGCCAAGGCTTTGTATTATTGATGACCCAATTGACATTGCCTAAAGAAAGTTCAACACAGGTAAGTTTTAATGTTAATTCAATTATTTTGTAAATATATTTTTCTACCAAGGATTTAACATTAAATAGTATAACTCATAGATCAATTTTATTTTTGCAAACATATATAGGTCAGAGTCGACATTGGTGGCATTTTCCCTTCACTACAAAGGACATATGGTAGGACTCCTAACCACATGAGGAGACAAAGAGGAAAGGTACATGAGAGTTCAATTTTAAAATTTGTTTATTTATTATTGTTGACTATGGTTTTGAATTGTTATTTTTGATTTGCAGAAACCATATAAATTAAGTATTCTAACTTGGGGTTACACTTTTTTGTTCATGCAAGATCCATCGAAGCCAAATAGTACTTGAAAGAGGCTCCATTTTGATGATCCACCAGTAGAATAGATTTTCCTAGAAACTTTTATAGTTGTTTCTTATTTTAAGTTGCCATATGGCATATTTTGAGATGGTGTATGCAACATTGTATCTAGCTATGTAGATTTTGTAAATATTTTGAGATGGCATGTGCCACATTTTGTACAAAACAATTTCATATATATATATATATATATATATATATATGTTCATTTCTAGATATTTTATCTTTTTCATGCGTTGTATGTATGTATTATTTCTATATTATATATTTTTCATGTGTTGTACTTATGTATGTACGTTCATTTTCATATTATATCTTTGTCATGTATTGTAAGTATGTATTATTTCTATATTACATCTTTTTTATGTGTTGTATGTATGTTCATTTCCATATTATATCTTTGTCATAAGTTGCCATGTGTAATATACCTAATTAGACTTATTTTACAAAGAAACTACCCTCAAAATATTTTTTCCAACTAAATTAATAGACTAATAGGGGTAATAGACTGCAACTGGGCTAATAGACTCCAAATTTGAACATCCTTACTCGACTTCCTTATAGGGTAACTAGTGCAAGAGAAACTACGGTAAAATACACCAGAAGGTAAAAGGTCAAAATGTGAAGAATTAAGATTAATTTGTTGTAATAAGGTCACTTATGATGTATTTAAGTCATTTTAAGACCATTGGATCAAAGATGTATGTCCATTTGTAAAAGATGTCCTATTTGTCCATTTGAGGCCTAGATTGATCAAATGGTCAAAATGATGTAAAAGAACCAATGAAGGGGTGCCAAAGTTTTAAAGGGTCATTTATAGTCCATTGTGATGTGTTAATAATTTCCATAAGAATTTTTTATGAGTTTGAGTACAAGATCAAAAAAATTTCAAAGATGTCAAGTGCAACATTTTGTAAAAGTTGCAAAAATAATGTAACAAGTAGGTGTTCGGTCCAAAAAGGTAGTTGGGTAGTAACGAGAAAGAAAAAATTATAAATTCCATGAGATAGTTGAATCCAAGAGGAAAATAAGGTTGGGGGAGAGTTCATGATGCTAAACCTCACACACCTCTAACTGTCATGAGGTTATTGCAGTAAGGTGACAATCATAGAAGTTTAGAGAATGAAGATGATAAAAATCTTCACTGTGATGATTGTAACAGAAAAAGAAGATAAAAAAAATATCATAAATCAAATTTATAGTATTAGGTTGGAGTATTCAAATAAATAAAAGCAAGTTGTTTATTGAATGTTCTTAATTGTCCCATGAATAGTAATGTTTAATGTTGTTATTGAGTATTTTCCTACATATAAATGGATTTAATAATCATTAAGACCTATTTGGGAGAAACTTATGATGGACTAACTTTTTTATGAATCAAGTTTGAGAACTTTTCGTATCTTATGGAGAGAGATCTAATAGATTTTGTTAAAACTATCTTCAAACCCTCATTTACAGAGGTAGCAGTAAGGGTTTGCTAATATCTCAAGATTTAACCGTTGGAAAATTTCAAAACCTAGTTTTTTTTAAAGTAGATTCAAGGATCTTTAGAATGGAATTGATTTGGTATCAAATTATTTTATCTGGTAGAATATATTTTATGCTCTAGCGGGCTTTTCCAATTATTTATGTGAGTTGACAGTGTAGTAAAGTATTTTTAATTATTATTGATGTTGAGAGGTTTTTGATTGATATAAATGGATTGAGTAATACCTAAACAACTTTAATGACCCCAAAAAGGTGCAGGTTAAAGGATCTTGTGATTCTGGTGGAAAGAATTTGTGAAAACATAGTTGGAACTGTCATGTCAACAACAGTCACAGTCAAGACAAAATTTGTTTGTTTGAAATTACTCTTGATTAAATGATGATCAATATAGTTGAAATAAGTTTGTTAATGATTCAATATACTTACAGTAGAAGGTATGAATCCCACAATTTTTTGGTTGAAAGATTGGATAGTGTATGAAGGAAAGTGATTAGACTTAATCACTGTGTCTCTGAATGCAATGACATTGTTTTAAATAGGAGGTTTTATGATCCTTGAGGAGTTTACTATTTTCATGATATTGTTTGAGTGAATGGAACATGAACAATGCATGGTGGTCAAAGCATGATTGTTGAACCAAGTTATTGTAACTAAAAGTGTATGTGAAGGTATGGACAACAAGACAAGGATTTGAAGGAATTATGGTGGATTCTCATAATGTGAAAGGTAATGGTCTTGGTATGGATAATGGTGTCCTTGACTTAATTGTTCATTGAATGCATTAAGTAGGAATGTTGAATCACAATCTTGTAAAGTTTTGAAAAAATGATGTTGATTCAATATTAGATGGATATACAAACCTAATGCTGAATGGAGATACCTCTAATGTTGAAGACTCACCTTGAGTAGGACGTTAATTTGGAACCTCACTGCATTGATTATTTGAGTTGATAAACATAATATTGTTGATGGTTTATGGATGTTAATAGTTTCTCTTGATAGGGTTGAGGAACCTATCATATATGTTACTAGTTCACTAAATTCATGCTTTAGAGATGTTGTTTTTCCTCTACTAAGTTGTTCCTATGATGAATGGATGGATGGATCAGTTGGATCCTATGAGTTGATTGGTTTTCCGGGTTTCTCTACATCAATAACCGCAACTACGCTAATAGGCGTAATAGACCTTGGGGACACTTTGGTATGGGGTGGTCAATGACGTTCTTTGCGTCTCCGTGGGAGGTATGGGGTTGTAACTAGGGTTCACCTGGCCAAATAGAGCTAACATAATAGATGGTTTGGTCCTATTATGAATGATTTGAAAGATGCACCATTGACCAACTTTCAACTGAGCAAAAATACAACTTTTTGTACCAACTGAGATTGGGTCACCAAATGGAAACCAAGGGAATATCCCAATACTGATCTATGTTCTTATAGACCTTCTCAAGATGGTCTTTATGCACTTCATAGATCTCTTATACCTCTCACGAGGTTAGAGATATCTTCCTTCAAAAATCGCTGCCCAATTTGGCTTAGTGCACCTTGGGAACACTTAGGTCCAACATGCGCAAGAACATTCTTGATGCTACGTGGGTGAAAAAGGTCTCCACTAGCATTTACCCGACCAACCAAAGATGATGGAGCTGATAATTTGGTCCTACAAAAAATAGTTTGAAAGATGCACCATTGAGAAACTTTCAACTAAGCAACAATGTAACTTTTTGTACCAACTAAGATTGGGTCTCCAAATGGAAACCAAGTGGAATATCCAAAAACTAAGCTATGTGCTTGTAGGCCTTCCAATGATGGTCCTTGTGCACTTCATGGATCTCTAATACCCCTCACAAGGTTTGAGATATCACTCTCCAAAAATTATCGCCCAATTTGGCCTAGTGCACCTTGGGAACACTTAGGTCCGACATGCACCAAATCGTTCTTGATGCTACACGGGTGAAAAAAGGTCTCCACTAGAATTTACCCAACCAACCAGAGCCGATGGAGTTGGTAGTTTGGTCCCATGATGAATGGTTTGAAATATGCACCATTGAGTAGCTTTCAATTGAGCAACAATGCAATTTTTTGAACCAACCAAGATTGGTTCACCAAATGGAAACCAAGTGGAATATCCAAAAACTGAGCTACTTGTGTGTAGGCCTTCCCAAGATGGTCATTTTTCACTTCATAGATCTATGATACCCCTCACGAGGTCCAAGATATCACTCTCCAAAAATTGTTGCCTAATTTGGCTTAGTGCACCTTGGGAACACTTAGGTCTGACATGTGCCAGAAAATTCTTGATACTAGGTGGGCCAAAAAAGGTTTCCACTAGAATTTACCTAGACAACCAGATCCGATGGATTTGATGGTTTGGTCCCACGATGAATGGTTTGAAAGATGCACCATTGAGAAACTCTCAACTGAGCAACAATGCAACCTTTTGCTCCAACCGAGATTGGGTCGCCACATAGAAACCAAGTGAAATATCCCAAAACTGAGCTACATGCTTGTATGCATTCCCAAGATGGTCCTTTTTCACTTCACGATTCTCTAATACCTCTCACAAGGTCCTAGATATCTCCCTCCAAAAATCGCTGCCTGATTTGGCTTAGTGCACCTTGGGAACACTTGCGTCCAGCATGTGCCAGAACGTTCTTGATGCTATGCAAGAAAAATGAGGTCTCCACTAGCATTTAGTCACCCAACGAGAATCGATGGAGCTGATGGTTTGGTCCCACGATGAATGGTTTGAAAGATACACCATTGAGATCAAGTGGTGCATCTTTCAACTGAGCAACAATACAACTTTTGGCACTTTTACATCAATGATACTTATAACTTTGCAAACATGACCAAAATGACTTAGATGAACTAAATACATCATTCTTATGCTAGGTCGACCTTAATTGACCATTTTGACCACTTTGACCTCTTTGACCCACCCTTTGCTAATAGGGTTTAATAGGTCAAATGGTTACATAATGAGATAAATATAAATCTAATAAAATCTACATTACAATTGAGATCTATTAAAATTGAATTGTAATGCATGAAAATATTATGTTTGGTCATATCACAATTTTTTAACCAAGTCAAATATTTGCATTCTTGCATGTATTTCATAATTATACAAGCTTGAGTGTACACGCAAGCTTGCATACAAATACATTATATATCATTGATACAACCATATTATGAATAAATATATCAATTTTATCAAAAGTTTGAGATACAAAATTACAAAAAATCTTAGATACACAATTATATATCAAAAATGCTATTTAATAAGTGTGTCATTTCTACTCCTAAAGTGTATAAATTTAACAAATGGGCTCGATGACATCTACATCCCAATCCCTTCATTCCGAAGGCACAAGAAAAGTTAATAGAAGAAAACAAGAATTTTATTGGTTGAAAAAAAAATTATGAATGTATAAGTAGCTAAATGAACCAAAGAACATGACTAGGCAATGCATAGTGAATTTTACCGTCATTTTTTATGAGTTAATCAAATGAAAACCTTAATCTTCTATATCTATCATATATGTATCCAACTGCACTTACAATCCACATACAAAACTAAGTTTATTGGCTCAAACAAATGAAGAAGAAAATGACAATTAATGTATTGAATGTAAGCATAATGAACATGGAAAACCTTGAAGTGAGTTGCACTTACCTACTGAAGTGTGCCTGAAGGATCATCTCTCTGCTTGAGGGTATTCAATATTGTTTCGTGAGAAGAAATACTAATAGACCAAAGTTCTTTTGTATTTTGTCTTCCTTGATGTTTCAACAACTTAACATTGGCTGCTATAACAAGGTGTGAATACATGAGAATGGTTTTGTGCTTCTCATAGTCTTCAAATGAAGGAATGCCATTATTTCTAATCATGTACGTGTGCAACCATGTTCTTGCAACAACATGTGAACCTGTTAGATATGTGAATATATCATCATCTTTCGTCGGTTGTGCAAGCTTCTTCTTTCCTCGTACACAATGTGCTAACCAATAATCTAATCTCTCATCACTCCCCTATGGGGAAACCAATGAAAAAACATGTCCTAGTTGCAGAAGACCTGAAAGATGGTCATAGTCAAGTGAAAAATCCATGTCATCATTTATTAGAGAGAGTGTGACAAATAAAGGAGTTAGATAATGTGGAACCCATGTATCAACCCACTTACTTGACTCACACTGATCCCAATGACAATGAAGACACCTGAGACAAAAACAAGCCAAATATTGTGTCCAAATGATCCATGTAGTAGCATCTAAGCTTCGAAATAAATACATTTTTAAAGAATCTTTCACTGTTTGACAATTCAACCTATCTCCTATTGTGCCCAACTCAACCAACCAACAAAATTTGCGCACTGCTGGATCAAGAGTCCTCCTATGATAATGTTGTACACCAATCAATAATAGAATTAGCATCAAGGAGTTCTACACCTGAAATCCTCAATTTCTCCTTAACTAGAGATCTCTTTACACATGCACTTGCTCCATCACACTCCTCTTTTCCATGTCTGGCATAAAAAAACTCCAAATATGAGGTACACTTGTCTCTACATGCATTCTACATAACCAATAAAATATACGAGCATTTTTTAATTGACCTGTGCAGTTATCTAACCAAATGAGATGTCTATCCATAGCAATATCATTTTCCCATACCCACTCAAAACAATTCTCAAAGCAATGTTGGACATACTCGTGAGAGTGAGATCTATCATTGCTCATTTAAAATGGTATTCTCTGATTATCTTCTTGTCATCTTCTATACTATCAGGGGAATGTCTATATGTTATGTGCACAAAAATAGCAACCTAAATAGAATTGTAATATTGAGCTTGCAACTAATTTTTGGGATGTAATGTATAGTTCTCTGTAAATTCAATGACTGATATAATAGTATCAATCAGAAAAGTGTCCTTACAGTTCTTGAATTGTTGATCCAACCACTGAGACCTGTGACTATGCTTTCCATACTCGTAAATACGATTCTTCTCAAAATCTGAAATAAAATAAGCTACATTGCATTCATTTGTAGCCAACTCACATTTAGAGCCTTCACCTCCACTTTTTAATGTATATTTAACTATTTGATATACCTTTTTTTGGACAATTGTCTTTCCAAAATCGTGTTTGCAGCCCTCATGAAAACATGAAACAAACCTCACTAACCCACCACACTCTGAGCACTTGTCATTTAAGTAATCTTGTCTATAAAAGAAACATACATCATCTCTAGGACATAAAAAATGATCTAGCAAGTCTCTTGATGATTTTGGAAGAGCACTTGGACCACACTCCTCCAAAATTTCATTAGTATTCAAAGTAGAACAAAGAGATCATAATAGTTCATGGTGCATTGAAAACTCCACATGATATTTGCAACAACAAGTATTTCAAATCTTAAGAGGTACACAAAAAAGGCTTGAAGGCTTCAAAATATCTTTGTGATATTTTCAATGTTGGATGTGTCTCACAAAATTTTTTGAACAACATTGTTTGACTCACCTCCAAATAATGTTTAGGATGTGGGGTGTGGTCTCAAATGCCAATATTCAACTTCAAGAGAACCTTCACATTTGGTGACACTCTTGAGTTAGATTGTCAAAATAGTTGAATTTGATCCGTCCCACCATCGATAAGCTTCTTATCACAATGTGGAAGTCTCCCACCATAAGCCCATGTATCATTTTGAAGAGGATCATCAAGTCTTTATCTTCTTGCAAGTGCTCTAGCCAAAGTTTTATGATTTAGGTTCAAGTAAACACAATTTTGTCTCATCAAGTGAGCCTTTCTCAAATGATGACTTACTAAGGAGGTTGAAATAACCCTCCAAGTGGATCTCTTGTCTTTTTCCTTGGTATTTGTCCCAATGGAATTGAGAGCACTATAAAGATTTCTAACAATAATAGAATTCCTCTCCATTTTCTTGTTCACACTAATCTTCAATTTGACTAGTATAGGTCTCATCTTTTGCATCTTTAACTACTATACAAATATTTGACATTTCTTAACCAATGTCTTGTGGCTAAAACATTGATAAAAAAGTTTTGAAACCCACAATCGAACGGTTCTTTGTGTTCTCTTGCCATCAAAATTGCTTATTATGATCTCATCAATTTCAAGATACCATTTTTTTGTTGTTGAAGGTCTCAAAATTGAAGTCTATCTTTCTTCCTCGCAAGGGACTTCATTTCTCATATAATTTGGAGATGTGTAATGTTGATTTGGTTCTTGTGCACCATTATCATTGTCAAATCCTTCATATTCAATCGGTGGATTGTCATTGCCAATGTCTACACTTCCATTTTCCACATCTACATGTTCATTTTCAAATCCTACATTTTCATCTTCAATCCATACATTCTCATTTTTAATATTATTGTCATAAATCATTTCAAATTCATGTTATTCTTCACTTGAAACCACATTTAAGGGTGGGCCTATGGCCTCATCTTCATTAATATTTAACGTGGTGCAGGGGCACCACCTCCACATTCAAATTTAATATTATTTAAGTCATGGTTTATTATTTACATCACTTAAAAGTTCATGAAACCGTGGTTTATTTTCATTGTAATGAATCCAAAAAGGATTATATGACACTTGTAATCTGAATGGAATAGGAAGGGTCATCAGTTAGGTAGATGAACGGTTTGTAAACGCCAAAGAATTGTCTTTAAATAGACATTTATTTAATCGAACAACAGATAGAAGAGAGAGTCGATAGAGTAAAGAATTTTGAAAAGAACTGGGCTCTCTGGCCTCCAGCCAGAGAGCCATCAATATTATGTACCCTTTGGTTTTTAATGAAAAGTATTTCTCGTAATGGAATCGATAAGTTGTTATATTTGAGTTTCCTTCAAGTCATTTTCTCTATCCTTCCTGGCTAAATGCCTTTTGCAATCGGTTTCACGGATCTCTATTTCAATTTGGCATTAGTTGTTTCATGGTTTCGGTTCGATGAAGGATTCATTTTTTATTGAATCGGGCTCCCTTATTGCAGTCGACATTAAACAATACATCCTTGTTTAAATTCAAGTTTTATAACAACGATACTAATATTTCAGTTATGTTTATATTCGGTTTTCAATGACAGTCCCAAATTGGGATAATGGGAGACGTTCCATTTGACAAACAATTGGTTCAGAATCAGGTTACATTTGTGTGCATGGAAGTGGAAACGGTCTGAAAGAACCATTACAGAACCTTGCATGGGCGCCATGTAGGCAAACGGTATCGGGAAAGGTGGCGGGGTTTGTTAATAACTGCGCAACAACCATTAGACAGACCCATGAGCTCTTTGTGCGGAGCTTGGTGTTCTTAGAATAGTTGAATGATATAATTTATCATTCCCAAGCAACAAACAATGAGCCCATATCATATGCTCAGTTTTTGAAAATGAAAAAAGGTGGAAAATGTATTATGGATACGTGCATGGTCGTATTATGGAGGGATTCAATCTCAGTCCCGGCCGTGGAAGACCGTTATATGGCAAGCTTGGTTTTCACAGTGAGGAAAGGTGGCAAACTCGTATTCTTGTATGCATGTTATGACAGACCCGAAAACCAACGAAGGTGATGTGAGTATTGGTGGGTTGATTCAGTGTTTCATCATGGAGTGTGATATTAGCCAATGTTATTATTGTTATTAGATTTAAGTTGATACTGTTATCTCGATTTGATATATTGAATGGTGAGTTTTTATTTAATGGTGATCATGAAGTCTAATATGAAGTTAAGATTATTGGGATATCGGGGGAGTGTATGAGCCTCTATTCAATGTTTAGAGAGAAAGAAAGTTTTAACATGCATATTTGAGAATACCATTGGTGACCTCTATATCAAGTGGTATCAGATCTCAGAATATTTTGAGCATGTAGATAGAGTCTACACCAGGCAGTATTGGGTTATGTTGGATTCTTGTATGAAGTTTATGGTTGCAGATTGGTGCCGGTTCGCTCAGCTGCAAGTGGGTGGATAGGAAGGTATACTAGAGGGGCCATAGGAGATGGTCTTGTGTGTCACCAATAGACTAGGGAGAGAGGCATGAGGGACTCCCAGGTGAGGGACATAAGGTTGGGTGTTGTAGCAACGTGGACGAGTGGACTGTGGAATGAAGAAGCACCATAGAAGGTGACCAGTGTAAACTCCATTCATGGGAGTCATTTGAAAGAGAGAATGCAGCGGAGGTGTTGATGCAGTGATAAGGATGAAGAGGCAAAGATTGTTCAAATTCTCACCAAAGCATTTCCATGGGACATGGAAAATTTTAAAGCTCGGGAGTATGGTGCAGGGGCACCACCTCCACATTCAAATTTAATATTATTTAAGTCATGGTTTATTATTTACGCCACTTAAAAGTTCATGGAACCATGGTTTATTTTCATTGTAATGAATCCAAAAAGGATTATATGATACTTGTAACCAAAATCTGAATAGAATAGGAAGGGTCATTGGTTAGGTAGATGAACGGTTTGTAACTGTCAAAGCATTGTCTTTAAATAGACATTAATGTAATTGAACAACAGATAGAAGAGAGAGTCGATAGAGAATAGATTAGGGGGATAGAGTAAAGAATTTTGAAAAGAACTCGGCTCTCTGGCCTCCAGCCAGAGAGCCATCGATATTATGTACCCTTTGGTTTTTAATGAAATGTATTTCTCGTAATGGAATCGATAAGTTGGTATTTTTGAGTTTCCATCGAGTCATTTTCTCTATTCTTCCTGGCTAAATGCGTTTTGCAATCAATTTTGCAGATCTCTATTTCAATTTGGCATTAGTTGTTTCATGGTTTCAGTTTGATGTAGGATTCATTTGTTATTATATTGGGTTCCCTTATTGCAGTCAACATTAAACAATACATCCTTGTTTAAATTCAAGTTTTATAATAGCGATACTAATTGATGCAGGAGCATCCTGGGTGTAAGGGAAATCTTGCATCACCCACAAATATTTATGTTTGCTTTTCAATAAGGGCTATCTTGTGCAGAGCTACTATCTATGGAAACTTGCTATTTTTAGTAAGTTGGTCATACGATCTCAGAATGTTCTGATTTCACATGTGGAGGTTCATC
>MU223633.1:1402103-1425167 GCA_018584345.1 Thuja plicata | reverse complement strand
CTTTGACACATATGAAGATATAAAGGAACATATTTGTGTAAATATTATTATTTCCCTTATTAAAATAAGAAGTTATGGTGAGTTGTAAGAGGTTCGGTTTAAGCTACCATCTCGAGAAGGATCATTCCCGCATATAGCTCTTCCTGATTTCTAGTGAGCATAGCCAGGACTTGACAGGGTTGGAGGGGCATTACAGATCACATGTCAATTTATGCCAGGGATATTGAAGTTGTCTCGGAAGAAGAAAGGAAACAAGGAGAGCTTAAAGCTCTACTAGCAAAGAGATTTCCTAGAGGGACCGGTAAGTGCAAAGTTAAAATTCCACTGAAATGTTTTTCTTGTAATAATATTGGACATATTGTTGCTAGATGTCCTAATGGTGAACAAAAGGATAAGTTCATAATATTAAAGGGAAAAGAAAAGAAACAATGCTTTAATGTAGTGGATGAAGGTGTTACCGATGAAGAATCGGGAGATAATGAGGAAGAAGAGTTTGTATTTTTTGCAGTCAAAGAAGATCCATCAAAAGGAGAAAAGGCACTATTTTCTCATATAATAAAAAATGATGAATGGATTATTGACAACAGCTACTCACATCACATGATCGGTGATAAGAGTAAGTTCAATAAACTTGATGAGTCTGATGGTAGTGTGGTAAGGTTTGGTAATAGTACATCTTGTCTGGTTAAAGGTAATTGCACTATTTATTTGAATGGAAATAGTAATACTAATGATGTCTATTATGTGGATGGTCTAACACATAATTTGTTGAGTTTGGGTCAGTTGAATGAAAAAGGTTATAGATTGGAATTCAAAGGAGGAATATGCACAATAATTGGAAATTTTGGTAATGAGATTGCTACCAGTAGGCATACTATAGGTAATTTATTCCATTTGAATACTATTGTGAACATTTGTTTGGTTGCAAAGGTTGAAGATAGTTGGTTATGGTATAAAAAGGTTTTTCCATGTAAAATTTGATAGTTTGATAAAAATAAGTAAGACTAATGCACTTAGAGGATTGCCTCAATTAGTCAAACCAGACATCATGATATATAAAGAATGTCAGTTGGGTAAGTTAAATAGTTCTTTTTTCAAGAGAAAGTCTTTTTCATTTGAGAGGATACTTGATTTGGTGCATACTTATCTTTGTGGACCTACGAGATAGAGGATTTATCAAGGTGAAAGATATTTCATATTGTTTACTGATGACTATTCTAGAATGATGTGGGTGACTTTCTTGAAGGAGAAGTCTAATGAATTTCATAAATTCAAAGCATTCATATTATTGTTTGAGAAGTAATCAGGTAATATTTTGAAATGTTTAAGATCTGATAGGGGTGGCGAGTTTACTTCTATAGAATTTTTTAAGTATTGTGAAGACAATGGAATTAAGATACAAATATCTGCACCTAGGACTCCACAACCAAATGGTGTTGCAGAGAGAAGGAACAAAACCATAGCAGATGTTGTAAGGACGATGTTGTTTCAAGGAAATGTACAAAAAATTTATTGGAGAGAAGCAATCAATATTGTTATTTATACGTTGAACCGAGTGTACGCAAAGAAATGAACATATAAGACATATTCCTATGTGATGGGGAGATCTAACTCACAAGAGCACTCTTTCTCTTCAAGACCTTCTCTTTGGTCTTCTTAGGGTATTTATCACTACCCTAACTAGACGACACTCCTATGGTTCCCCTATTCCCTTTAGAACTCTCCACCAACTTCAAGCTCTCTTCATGCTTACTCAAATCCACTATGCACCCATATGTTTAATCAGGAAACTATGCTACCAAATGGCTCTTGGAAATAGTAAAAGGTGTTCCCACTAATTCCCCTTTATTTTCAATCAATTTTTATCCCTTCTGATGGATCCCTTCAAAGATTCTCCATCGAGTTCCCTAGTTTCTTCTTTTAGGCCTTGTAGCCTTTATAGCCCAATTAGGCCTCCTAGAAACTGAAAACCTGGATTTCTTCCCAACTATCCTTAGAAACCCACCAAACTAACTGTGGATTCTTTATAGGTTCATCCTAAGCTTCAATATTTTCTAGGTTTCAAGTCTCCACACTATTCGTACATAGGACTTCCAACAAACCCCTATTTTGAAGGGTTTCTAGGGCATGTTATCCAGTCTGGTTTATTTTCTCTCAACAGATGCTCAAATGAACTCTTCTACTCCTCTCCTTGCATTAACATATCTAGGATAAATTCCCCTACACTCTTCCATTCATGATTGGCACAAACCAATCCTTCAAGAAAGACTTCTTGCCTCTGCACTGTACAAGCTCCTAGCCAGAATACCTATCTACTTGCCTAGGGCCTGCTTGTAAAAATAGCTCCCCTAAACACAAAGACTCCAAAATACATATATACACTATTTAAATATTTATTTCTTGATTCCAAGTGGCCATTAGTGTCCAACCACGGGAACTCAAGAAAAGGCCATTATTTGCATGACTAGCTCTGGATTGGCTAACAACACAATCAGAACTAAAGAATTTACAAACTAATGAAAGAAAGTGCTAACTTACAAAACTACCACCACAAAGATTAACTACATAAAAAACTTCAATCAATTCCAACACAAAAAACTACCATTCAATCCATTCAAGTGTGGATGAAGGCTATGTAACACAAATACATTCCAATTCTTAATCTTTCCAAAATACAGTCCGTACAATATGGTGTCTAACCATTATTAGGGTTTGTCTAACCTTAAATAGTTTATCCCCTCTTGTTCAGACCCTAAGGTCAGGATTCAAACTCATTTAAATCTATTTCCTAGATTTTAGGAAATGTTGTCATGACAACTTTGCAAAGTTGCAAAGTTGTCATGAGCAATTTTTTACAACTTTTGCAAAATTGACTTTCCACTATTGTAACTTGCATAATTCAATCCAAAATCACTCCCTTGGATCCTAAAACATTTAAAAACACTAAAATATAATCTTTCCCTTCATTTTTGGATTTTGTCCATTGTTTGACCAGATATGACCATTCTAGGACTTAAGCACGAAAACCTATTTGATCCAACCAAAAACATGACTCGCAAGACTCTTACCTAAACACACATCACAAAAAACTTGGGAATTTATCATTAGTCCTTATTACCCATGGTGGTTGTCTAGAACCACCCACAAGCCAAAATTTGACAAAGATCTTCCTTGAGACCTTAAGGTGCTCCTGCACTATTCTCCCTCTGCAATAAGAAAGTTAAGGAACTTGTGGTGTTATAAAATCCAAACTAATGTCATGCTTCTTAAAGTCACTTTATGCTATCCAAGTAGCCTCTGACTCAGGTTGTTTCTCCCCTTTGATTAGATGCTCCATATATACTTTATGCTTCTTTACTCTAGAATCCAGAATATTTTCAACTTGTGGCTTAGCTTGGACAGGTACCCTAAGTTCTTCTACTTCCTTTTATATGTATGTACTGTACTCCTACTCCTTAACATCTGGTCCTTTGTATTTTATTAGGTCCTTCACATTGAAAATAGGAAAAATGGACATCTCCTTAGGTAGATCCACTTTGTAGGCATTGGGGCCATACTTAGCCAACACCTTACATGGTCCAATCCTCTTCATCTGTAGTTTTCTTGGTATGCCCTTCTATAGCCTAGCTTTGTTCAAAAACACCATCACAAAGTATCCTACTTCAAACTATAGTCTCTTCTCCCTTCATCCTTCTTAGCTTTAATTTTCTGATTTGCCTCCATTAGTGTCTTCTTCACTTGTTCATGAACCTCTCTCATTGATTGAGAAAAGTCATCTGCATGTCCACTGATCCCTTCATATCCTCTTAGGTCTCTAAGTTCAAGAACACCTCTTGGATGTATTCCATACACAATTTCAAATGGACCCTTACCAGTAGTCCTATTTGCACTGTCATTATAGGCAAACTCTGCTTGTGGGATGACTTGTTCCCATCCTTGCCCATATTCCTTGGTTAAACATCTTGACAAATTACCAAGTACCCTATTAATTACTTCTGTTTGGCCATCTGTTTGAGGATGATATGCAGAGCTATGAGCCAAATGAGTACGTAGTATTTTCCAGAGGGTGTTCCAAAAGTGTCCCATAAATTTCACATCTCTATTTCCAACTATGCTCATTAGCAATCCATGTATCCTTACTATCTCCTTGAAGAAAAGATGGGCTATATGACTAGCATCATGAGTAGTTTTACAAGGGTTAAAATGACTCATCTTACTGAATCTGTCTAATACCACAAATACACTATCCAAACCAGTTGGTGTTTTAGGTAACCCCACTATGAAATCTATACTTATGCACTCCCATGGTTTATTTGGGATGGGAAATGGTTGGTAAATTCCTACATTTGATGATGTCCCTTTTTCCTTCTGACATACTCCACATTGCTCAACATACTTCCTTACATCCTTCTGCATTTTAGGCCACCAATAGAATCTATCCACTAGGTCTTGGTCTTATTTAACCCAAAGTGTCCACTCAAACTCCCATTGTGCTTCTCTTGGATGAGGTTCTCCCTCATGGAACCCCTTGGAACACATATTTGTTTCCCCTTAAATAGTAAACCATTATGTAAAGTATAGTCAGCATATTCACTATGAAAATGATTTTCAAAATCATTACATACCTTATAGATCTCTAAGAAATCTGCATCTTTCTCATAAATATCCTTGAATTCTTCAACCCTTGTGCTCTGCAACTGTATTTCTTGGACAGTGAGAAATCTCCTACTAAGTGCATCTGCAACCTTGTTGTTTACTCCCTTATTGTGCTTGATTGTAAAGGTGTATGATTGCAGAAACTCCATCCACTTTATATTCCTAAAACTAAGCTTCTCTTATGTATTTATGTAGCTTATGGTCTGGTTGTCTGTGTATACAACAAATTATTTTGGTAACAAATAGTGCCTCCACTTCTTAAGAGCTTGAACCAATGCATAAAGATCTAAATCATAGGATGAGTATCTAGACTTTGATTCATTTAACCTTTCACTAAAGAAGGCAACTAGTCTTCCTTCTTGGCTTAGGACTGCACCCACTGCTATGTTTCTAGCATCACATTCCACAATGAATAATTTGTCAAAACTTGGCAACACCAGTATGGGTTGGGTAGCCACTTCCTTCTTCAGCATTTCAAAACCTTCATTGGCTTCCTTGGTCCGTATGAACTTTGTCTTGACTCCACCCTTTATGGTATCTATGACAGGTGCACAGATTTCACTGAATCTCCTCATAAACTTCCTATAGAATTGGGCCAACCCATGGAAGCTTCTCACTTCAGTCCCTATCTTAGGAGTAGGCCAGCTCAAAATTGCTTCAAATTTTCTTTTATCCATCTTCAAGTCACCTTGGGAGACTACAAATCCTTGGTAGACTAACTCTTGTTTCATGAATTCACTCTTCTCAAGATTTATGGTTAACTTATCTTCTTGTAGCCTCTTCAACACAAGTTCTAGGTGCTTCATGTGCTCTTCTTTTTTTTTCCTAAAGATGAGGATATCAACTAGGTATACTACCAAAAACACCCCTATATAGTATTTTAGAACCTCATTAATCACCCTCACAAATGTACTAGGTTCATTTGTAAGCCCAAATGGAATTACTAACCATTCATATAGTCCCTCTATGATTTTAAAAACTAACTTCCACTCATCTTCCTCTTTCATCCTAATTTGATAATAACCACTCTTAAGGTCTATTTTAGAAAAGTACTTAGCACCCCCTAATAAATCCATTAAGTCTTCTATTCTAGGAATAGGAAATCTATACCTTATTATTATCCTATTTATTTGCCTAGAGTCAGTACACATTCTCCACTTACCTCCCTTTTTAGGAGCCAATACCACTGGAACAACACATGGACTGATGCTCTTTCTTATCAAACCTTGACCCAAAATCTCTTGCACTTTCCTTGCAATTTCTTTATTCTTCTTTGGTGTCATCTTGTAGGCATCTTTGTTTTGAAATGATGCCCCTAGCACAAAATCAATCAGATGACTTATTTCTCTTTTTGAAGGTAGTGTAGTCGGTGTCCCTTCACATATGATGTCCTTAAACTAATCCAACAATTGTCTGACTTCTGCATGCATAGGTGTTTGATTGGATGTTTCATCCTCCTTTGGTTTCACAAAGATTGCATAACCAACTCCTTGTTCCTCCTTCATGTCTTTTATGAATTCTTTTCCACTCATTAGGAGTTTATTGGAGTCCATATTCTCCACTATATCTTCCTCTATCAAGGATTGTATCTTATAAGTAAATCCATTCTTCTTGAATGAGTACTTATTCTCCTTGCCATGGTGGATTGCCTCCCTGACATATTGACATGGTCTTCCTAGAAACAGATGGCATGCATGCATTGGTAGTATATCACAAAGTATCTTGTCTTGATACTTTCCTATGGTGAAATCAACCCACACTTGTTCATTGACAAATATTTTTTTCCCCTTATTCAACCAAGTTACTTTGTAGGGACAAACATGGGGTATCTTAGTTAATTTTAACTTCTACACTGCTTCCTCTGAGATCACATTATCAGTAGGCCCTGAGTCTATTATGACCCTATACACCTTGCTAAGAATCTTGCACTTGACCCTAAAAAGAGCCCTCCTTTGTTTTTGTTTATCCTTTGTGGGTTCTTTGATCAAAATCCTCATAAGAATGAGGTTATCTCCCTTCTCTAAATCCAAACTTATCTCAAACTGTTTGGTAATGTCTTCTTCTTGCACATATGCAATTTTATTTTCACCTTGCAAAGACGATGGCTTGTCTGGACACCTATAGGAGGGGTGAACCAATTGGCCACAATTATAACACTTCATAGAATCAAAATGTGAGATTCTCCAAAAACCACTTGATCTACCTCTTCCACCACTATTAAAACTTCTTCCTTTGCCATATCCTCCTCTATTATTTAACTCATTTGTTGTCACAACAAAATTAGAGTCTCCCTGACCTATGGTATCATTGCTTATACCACTAGAACCTCCTCTATGTCCTCCTCTAGAGTCCCTACCTCTTCCTCTACCCCTAGAGCTTGAATCGCGTTTCTTTCTAAGTTCTTCTTCCACCTTAATGGCCATTTGGAAACACCCATGGATAGAAGTAAGGTTAAATATACTTATCTCTTCTTGAATATTCCACATAAGTCCATTGAGATACCTAGCCACCTTGATGCTTTCTATTTCTTGCACACTGGACCTAAGGTATAATTTTTGGAATTCTTCGGTGTAGGATGCCACATTTAAATCCTTTTGTATTAGATTCTATCTCTTTTTATGAAATTGGATATCATAATCCTCTAGTAGGTAATTTTCTTTTACCTTAGCCACCGTAGCCTTCCAATTGACTATTGGCTTCTTCCCTTCTCTTTCTCTTTCCTCTTGTAAGAACTTCCACCAAGTTAATGCTTTTCCCCTCAATCTTGATTTGGCTATCTTTACTTTCTGTGCCTCTGTGATTCCATCACACTCAAAGTGATTTTCCATACCCTCAATCCACTGCATCACCAATTTTGCATCCATTCGGCCAGAGAATACATGAATGCCTTCTAGTGCTTTGCCACTTATTTCCTTGAGCGCTTTGAGGAAAGGTTCCTTAGGTAATGGAGGTTATGGTTCTGGTTCGGCCTCCTCTTCAACTTGATTCTTTCCTTTGTCTTTATCCTCTCCCAACTATTCTTTCATTTTGCTTGCAATCTTTGCAACATCTACTAGTTTTTTCCTCATCTCCTCCATAGCTTCATCTAGGAGTCTATTCTTGACTTGTTTCTCTTCTTGACTTGTTTCTCTGAAAAGTCTCTTTCCAACTCTGTATTGGTCACCTTAGTTCTTTCTCCAATTGACTCACTTCCTTCTGTCATACACAATTCACTTCCAAAGCCTTTCAATGGCTCTGATACCACTTTGATGGGGAGATCTAACTCACAAGAGCACTCTTTCTCTTCTAAAGACATTCTTTTTGGTATTCTTAGGGTACTTGTCACTACCCTAACCAAAGGACACTCCTATGGCTCCCCTATTCCCTTTAGACCTCCCCACCAACTTCAAGCTCTCTTCATACTTACTCAAATCCCCTATGCACCCATATGCTCAATTAGGAAACTATGCTACCAAATGGCTCCTGGAAATAGGAAAAGGTGTTCCCACTACTTCCCCTTTACTTTCAATCAATTTTTATTTATTCTGATGGATCCCTTCAAATATTCTCCATCGAGTTCCCTAGTTTCTTGTTTTAGGCCTTATAGACTTTTTAGCCCAATTAGGCCTCCTAGAAACTAAAAACCTAGATTTCTTCCCAACTATCCTTAGCAACCCACCAAACTAACTGTGGATTCTTTATAGGTTCATCCTAAGATTTAATATTTTCTAGGTTTCAAGTCTCCACACTGTTCGTACATAGGACTTCATGCAAACCCCTATTTTGAAGGGTTTTTAGGGCATGTTATCCAGTCTGGTTTCTTTTCTCTCAATAGATGCTCAAATGAACTCCTCTCCTTGAATTCACATATCCAGGACACATTCCCCTACACTCTTCCATTCATGATTGGTACAAACCAATCCTTCAAGCAAGTCTTCTTTCCTCTGCACTGTACAAGCTCCTAGCCAGAATACCTATGTACTTGCCTAGGGCCTGCTTGTAAAAATAGCTCCCCTGAACACAAAGACTCCCAAATCCATATATACACTATTTACATAGTTCCTTTCTTTATTTCAAGTGGCCATTAGGGTCCAACCATGGGAACTCAAGAAAAGGCTATTATTTACATGACTAGCTCTGGACTGGCCAGCAACACAGTCAAAACTAAAGAATTTACAAACTAATGAAAGAAAGTGCTAACTTACCAAACTACCACCATAAATATTAACTACATAAAAAACTTCAATCAATTACAACACAAAAAACTACCATTAAATCCATTCAAGTGTGGATGAAGGCTATCTAACACAAATAAATTTCAATTCTTGATCTTTCCAAAATACAGTCCATACAATATGGTGTCTAACCCTTAGATTAGGGTTTGTCTAACCTTAAATAGTTTATCCCATTTTGTTCAAACCCTAAGGTCAGGATTCAAACTTGTTTAAAGCTATTTCCTAGATTTTAGGAAATGTTGTCATGACAACTTTGCAAAGTTGCAAAGTTGTCATGAGAAAATTTTTACAACTTTCACAAAATTGACTTTCCACTATTCTAACTTGCATAATTCAATCCAAAATCACTCCCTTGGATCCTAAAACACTTATAAACACTAAAATAGCTTATTTCCCTTCATTTTTATATTTTGTCCATTGTGTGACCAACTTTGACCATTCTAGGGCTTAAGCACTAAAACCTATTTGATCCAACCAAAAACTTGACTCACGAGATTCTTACCTAAAAACACACATCACAAAAAACTTGGGACTTTATCATTAGTCCTTATTACCAATGGCGGTTGTCTAGAACAAAACACAAACAAAAATTTGACAAAGATCTTCCTTGAGACCTTAAGGTGCTCTTGCACCACTATTAGATATGGTGTTTTCACTCACCTAATGTTAAATATTTCAAAGTTTTTGGTAGTAGATGTTATATTAAGAGAAATGATGACACTAGAAAGTTTGATCTTAAGAGTGACGAAGGTATTTTATTGGTTTATTCTATTAAAATTAAAGCATACAAGTCTCCCAATAAGATAAATAACAATATGTTTAAGAGTGTAAATGTAAAGGTAGATGAATATCGTAATAAATCTGGTGATTCAAGAAAGCAAGTGACAGAGGATGATCAAGAGATTGTGTATATTGAACCAGAAGTGCATGTACCAGTAGATCAAAACAATGAGAGAGAAGTGACTCAACTGGTAGAAGAAGAAGCTCCTAGAGTTGAAAAGGTGATACCTAGGTATGTGAAGATGAAAGCTTAGAGAGAGTACTTATTTAATTTCCAAGTATGAGCCTAAGACAGTGAAAGAAGAAATCAAGGATGAAGATTGGGTAAAATATAAGGAAGAACTTGATCAAATAGAGAATAATAATAAATGGGCACATGTTCCTAGACCTGAAGATAAAAATGAGATTGGTACCAAGTGGGTTTTCATGAATAAACTAAATTAAGATGGAGATGTGATTAGAAACAAGGCAAATATTGTACGTAAGGTTTATGCTCAAGAAGAAAGACTAGACTATGGAAAGACTTTTTCTCTAGTAGCAAGAGTAGAAGGGGTAAGAATTCTACTTCCTTATGTTGCTTACAAGAAGTTTAAAGTTTTTCAAATGGATGTCAAGTCATCTTTCTTGAATGGAATTCTTGAAGAAGAGGTCTACATAGAACAACCATATGGTTTTTGCACTGAAAAAGGACAAGGATGTGGTATGCAATTTACAAAAGGCATTATATGGACTAAAACAAGCTCCAAGGGGATAATATGAAAGGTTACATTCCTATCTTATTCAAATTGGTTTCAATAGAACAAGTGGTGATAGTAATGTATATCTAAAAGTTGAAGGAGATAATTTTTTGTTAGCTGATGTTTTTTTTATGACATAATCTTTGGAGGTAATGATGAGATGACTCTGGATTTTGCTAAAGAGATGATCAAGGAATTTGAGATGTCAATGATTGAGGAGATCAAATTCTGTATTGGATTGCAAGTTTCACAACTTAAGAATGGTATATATATATCAGTCAATCCAAATGTGTGAAAGACATACTCAAGACCTTTGGTACAGATGACTCCAAACCAGTTAGAACCCCAGTGGTAACTAGATGTAAATTGTCAAAAGATGATGAATCGGATGTAGTTGATGCTACTTTGTACATATCTATGATCAGTAAGCTGTAGTATGTTGTTCATAAAAGACTAGATATTTCTCAAGCAGTTGGTATAGTGGCTAGATTTCAATCAAATCCTAAGGAATCTCATATGGTTGCAGTTAGGTTAAATAGACTTATCTCTTCTTGAATATTCCACCTAAGTCTATTGAGATACCTAGCCATCTTAAAGCTTTCTATTTCTTGCACTCTGGACCTAAGGCATAATTTTTGCAATTCTTTGATGTAGGATGCCACATCTAAATCCTTTTGTCTAAGATTCTATCTCTTTTTATGAAATTGGATATCATAATCCTCAGGTATGTAATTTTCTTTTACCTTAGCCACCATAGCCTTCCAATTGACTATTGGCTTCTTCCCTTCTCTTTCTCTTTCCTCTTAAAAGAACTTTCACCAAGTTAATTCTTTTCCCCTCAATCTTGATTTGGCTATATTTACTTTATGTGCCTCTATGATTCCATCACACTCAAAGTGATTTTCCATACCCTCAATCCACTCCATCACCAATTTTACATCCATTCGGCCAGAGAATACATAGATTCCTTCTAGTGCTTTGCAACTTAGTTCCTTGAGGGCTTTGAGGAAAGGTTCCTTAGGTAATGGAGGTTCCGGTTCTGGTTTTGCCTCCTCTTCAACTTGATTCTTTCCTTTGTCTTTATCCTCTCCCATCTATTCTTTCATTTTGCTTGCAGTCTCTGCACATTCTACTAGCTTTTTCTTCATCTCCTCCATTGCTGCATCTAGGAGTCTATTCTTGACTTGTTTCTACTTTTGACTTGATACTCTGACAAGTCTCTTTCCAACTTTGCATTGGTCACCTTAGTTCTTTCCCCAATTGACTCACTTCCTTATGTCATACACAATTCACTTCCCAAGCCTTTCAATGGCTTTGATACCACTTTGATGGGGAGATCTAATTCACAAGAGAACTCTTTCTCTTCTAAAGACATTTTCTTTGGTCTTCTTAGGATACTTACCACTACCCTAACCAGAGGACAATCCTATGGCTCCCCTATTCCCTTTAGACCTCTCCACCAACTTCAAGCTCTCTGCATACTTACTCAAATCCACTATGCACCCATATGCTCAATTAGGAAACTATGCTACCAAATGGATCTTGGAAATAGGAAAAGGTTTTCCCACTACTTCCCCTTTACTTTCAATCACTTTTGACCTCTTCTGATGGATCCCTTCAAATATTCTCCATCGAGTTCCCTAGTTTCTTGTTTTAGGCCTTGTAGCCTTTTTAGCCCAAATAGGACTCCTAGAAAATGAAAAACTTGGATTTCTTCCAAACTATCTTTAGCAACCCACCAAACTAACTATAGATTCTATATAGGTTCATCCTAAGGTTCAATATTTTCTAGATTTCAAGTCTCCACACTGTCCGTACATAGGATTTAACGTAAACCCCTATTTTGAAGGGTTTCTAGGGCATGTTATTAAGTTTGGTTTCTTTTCTCTCAATATATGCTCAAATGAACTCGTCTCCTTGAATTCACATATCTAGGACACATTCCCCTACACTCTTCCATTCATGATTGGCACAAACCAATCCTTCAAGAAAGTCTTCTTGCATCTGCACTGTACAAGCTCCTAGCCAGAATACCTATGTACTCGCCTAGGGCCTACTTGTAAAAATAGCTCCCCTGAACACAAAGACTCCCAAATCCATATATACACTATTTACATAGTTCCATTCTTTATTTCAAGTGGTCATTAGGGTCCAACCACGGGAACTCAAGAAAAGGCCATTATTTACATGACTGGCTCTAGACTGGCCAGCAACACAGTTAGAACTAAAGAATTTACAAACTAATGAAAGAAAGTGATAACTTACCAAACTACCACCAAAAGGATTAACTAAAGAAAAAAATTCAATCAATTACAACACAAAAAACTACCATTCAATCCATTCGAGTGTGGATGAAGGCTATGTAACACAAATACATTCCAATTCTTGATCTTTCCAAAATACAGTCCCTACAATATGGTGTCTAACCCTTAGATTAGGGTTTGTCTAACCTTAAATAGTTTATCCCCTCTTGTTCAAACCCTAAGGTCGGGATTCAAACTAATTTAAATCTATTTCCTAGTTTTAGGAAATGTTGGCATGACAACTTTGCAAAGTTGCAAAGTTGTCATGAGCAAATTTTTACAACTTTTGCAAAATTGGCTTTCCACTACTCTAACTTGCATAATTCAATCCAAAATCACTCCCTTGGATCCTAAAACACTTAAAAACACTAAAATAGCATATTTCCCTTCATTTTGGTATTTTTTCCATTGTTTGACCAACTTTGACCATTCTAGGGCTTAAGCACTAAAACCTATTTGATCCAACCAAAAACATGACTCACAAGACTCTTACCTAAAAACACACATCACAAGAAACTTGGGACTTTATCATTAGTCCTTATTAACCATGGTGGTTGTCTAGAACCACCCACAAGCCAAAATTTTGCAAATATTTTCCTTGAGACCTTAAGGTGTTCTTGCACCACTATTAGATATGGTATGGTCACTCACCTAATGTTAAATATTTTAAAGTTTTTGGCAGTAGATGTTATATTAAGAGAAATGATGATTCTAGAAAGTTTCATCCTAAGAGTGACGAAGGTATTTTCTTGGTTTATTCTATTAAAAGTAATGCATACAAGTCATTCAATAAGAGAACTAACAAGATGATTAAGAGTGTAAATGTAAAGGTAGATGAATACCCTAAGAAATTTGGTGATTCAAGCAAGAAAGTGACAGAGGATGATCAAGAGATTGTGTATATTGAACCAGAAGTGCATGTACCAGTAGATCAAAACAATGAGAGAGAAGTGACTCAACTGGTAGAAGAAGAAGCTCCTAGAGTTGAACAGGTGATACCTAGGTATGTGAAGATGAAAGCTTAGAGAGAGTACTCATTTAATTTCCAAGTATGAGCCTAAGATGGTGAAAGAAGAAATCAAGGATGAAAATTGGGTAAAATATATGGAAGAACTTGATCAAATAGAGAAGAATGATAAATGGGCACTTGTTCCTAGACCTGAAGATAAAAAAGAGATTGGTACCAAGTGGGTTTTCATGAATAAACAAAATTAAGATGGAGATCTGATTAGAAACAAGGCAAGTATTATGCGTAAGGGTTATGCTTAAGAAGAAAGACTAGACTATGGAGAGACTTTTTCTCTAGTGGAAAGAGTAGAAGGGGTAAGGATTCTACTTCCTTAAGTTACTTACAAGAAGTTTAAAGTTTCTCAAATGGATGTCAAGCCATCTTTCTTGAATGGAATTCTTGAAGAAGAGGTCTACATAGAACAAACATATGGTTTTTTCATTGACAAAGGACAAGGACATGGTATGCAATATACAAAAGGCATTATATGGACTAAAACAAGCTCCAAGGGCATGGTATGAAAGTTTACATTCCTATCTTATTCAAATTGGTTTCAATAGAACAAGCAATAATAGTAATGTATATCTAAAAGTTGAAGGAGATAAGTTGTTGTTAGCTGAATTTTTATTTATGACATAATCTTTGGAGGTAATGATGAGATGACTTTCGATTTTGCTAAAGAGATGAACAAGGAATTTAAGATGTCAATGATTGAGGAGATCAAATTATTTATTGGATTGCAAGTTTCACAACTTAAGAATGGTATATATATCAGTCAATCCAAATATGTGAAAGACATACTCAAGACCTTTGGTATAGATGACTCCAAACCAGTTAGAACCCCAATGGTAACTAGATGTAAATTGTCAAAAGATGATGAATCGGATGCAGTTGATGCTACTTTGTATAGATCTATGATCGGTAAGCTATAGTATGTTGTTCATAGAAGACCAGATATTTCTCAAGCAGTTGGTATAGTGGCTAGATTTCAATCAAATCCTAAGGAATCTCATATGGTTGCAGTTAGGTTAAATAGACTTATCTCTTCTTGAATATTCCACCTAAGTCCATTGAGATAGCTAGCCACCTTGATGCTTTCTATTTCTTGCACTCTGGACCTAAGGCATAATTTTTGGAATTCTTCGGTGTAGGATGCGACATCTAAATCCTTTTTTCTGAGATTGTATCTCTTTTTATGAAATTGGATATCATAATCCTCAGGTAGGTAATTTTGTTTTACCTTAGCCACCATAGCCTTCCAATTGACTATTGACTTCTTCCCTTCTCTTTCTCTTTCCTCTTGCAAGAACTTCCACCAAGTTAATGCTTTTCCCCTCAATCTTGATTTGGCTATCTTTACTTTCTGTGCCTCTATGATTCCATCACACTCAAAGTGCTTTTCCATACCCTCAATCCACTCCATCACCAATTTTGCATCCACTCGGCCAGAGAATACATGGATGCCTTCTAGTGCTTTTCCACTTAGTGCCTTGAGGGATTTGAGGAAAGGTTCCTTAGGTAATGGAGGTTCTTGTTCTGGTTCGGCCTCCTCTTCAACTTGATTCTTTCCTTTGTCTTTATCCTCTCCCAACTACTCTTTCATTTTTCTTGCAGTCTCTGCAACTTCTACTAGCTTTTGCTTCATCTCCTCCATAGATTCTTCTAGGAGTCTATTCTTGACTTGTTTCTCTTTTTGACTTGTTACTCAGACAAGTCTCTTTCCAACTTTGCATTGGTCACCTTACTTCTTTTTCCAATTGACTCACTTCCTTGTGTCATACACAATTCACTTCCCAAACATTTCAATGGCTTTGATACCACTTTGATGGGGAGATCTAACTCACAAGAGCACTCTTTCTCTTCTAAAGACCTTACCTTTGGTCTTCTTAGGGCACTTATCACTACCCTAACCAGACGACACTCCTATGGCTCCGCTATTCCCTTTAGACCTCTCCACCAACTTCAATCTCTCTTCATACTTAATCAAATCCACTATGCACCCATATGCTCAATTAGGAAACTATACTACCAAATGGCTCCTGGAAATAGGAAAAGGTGTTCCCACTACTTCCCCTTTACTTTCAATCAATTTTGACCTCTTCTGATGGATCCCTTCAAATATTCTCCATCGAGTTCCCTAGTTTCTTGTTTTAGGCCTTGTAGCCTTTTTAGCCCAATTAGGCCTCCTAGAAACTGAAAAACTTGGATTTCTTCCCAACTATCCTTAGCAACCCACCAAACTAACTATGGATTCTTTATATTTTCATCCTAAGGTTCAATATTTTCTATGTTTCAAGTCTCCACACAGTCCGTACATAGGATTTCACACAAACCCCTATTTTGAAGGGTTTCTAGGGCATGTTATTAAGTCTGGTTTCTTTGCTCTCAATAGATGCTCAAATGAACTCCTCTCATTGAATTCACATATCTAGGACACATTCCCCTACACTCTTCCATTCATGATTGGCACAAACCAATCCTTCAAGCAAGTCTACTTGCCTCTGCACTGTACAAGCTCCTAGCCAGAATACCTATGTACTTGCCTAGGGTCTGCTTGTAAAAATAGCTCCCCCGAACACAAAGACTCCAAAATCCATATATACACTATTTACATAGCACCTTTCTTTATTTCAAGTGGCCATTAGGGTCCAACCATGGGAACTCAAGAAAAGGCCATTATTTACATGACTAGCTCTGGACTGGCCAACAACACAGTCAGAACTAAAGAATTTACAAACTAATGAAAGAAAGTGCTAACTTACCAAACTACCACCACAAAGATTAACTACATAAAAAACTTCAATCAATTACAACAAAAAAAAATACCATTCAATCCATTCAAGTGTGGATGAAGGCTATGTAACACAAATACATTCCAATTCTTAATCTTTCCAAAATACAGTCCCTACAATATGGTGTCTAACCCTTATTAGGGTTTGTCTAACCTTAAATAGTTTATCCCCTCTTGTTCAGACCCTAAGGTCAGGATTCAAACTCATTTAAATCTATTTCCTACATTTTAGGAAATGTTGTCATGACAACTTTGCAAAGTTGCAAAGTTGTCATGAGCAAATTTTTACAACTTTTGCAAAATTGACTTTCCACTATTCTAACTTGCATAATTCAATCCAAAATCACTCCCTTGGATCCTAAAACACTTATAAACACTAAAATAGCATATTTCCCTTCATTTTGGTATTTTTTCCATTGTTTGACCAACTTTGACCATTCTAGGGCTTAAGCACTAAAACCTATTTGATCCAACCAAAAACATGACTCACAAGACTCTTACCTAAAAACACACATCACAAGAAACTTGGGACTTTATCATTAGTCCTTATTAACCATGGTGGTTGTCTAGAACCACCCACAAGCCAAAATTTTGCAAATATTTTCCTTGAGACCTTAAGGTGTTCTTGCACCACTATTAGATATGGTATGGTCACTCACCTAATGTTAAATATTTTAAAGTTTTTGGCAGTAGATGTTATATTAAGAGAAATGATGATTCTAGAAAGTTTCATCCTAAGAGTGACGAAGGTATTTTCTTGGTTTATTCTATTAAAAGTAATGCATACAAGTCATTCAATAAGAGAACTAACAAGATGATTAAGAGTGTAAATGTAAAGGTAGATGAATACCCTAAGAAATTTGGTGATTCAAGCAAGAAAGTGACAGAGGATGATCAAGAGATTGTGTATATTGAACCAGAAGTGCATGTACCAGTAGATCAAAACAATGAGAGAGAAGTGACTCAACTGGTAGAAGAAGAAGCTCCTAGAGTTGAACAGGTGATACCTAGGTATGTGAAGATGAAAGCTTAGAGAGAGTACTTGTGTAATTTCGAAGTATGAGCCTAAGACAGTGAAAGAAGAAATCAAGGATGAAGATTGGGTAAAATATATGGAAGAAATTGATCAACTAGAGAAGAGTGATAAATGGGCACTTGCTCCTAGACTTGAAGATAAAAATGAGATTGGTACCAAGTGGGTTTTCATGAATAAACTAAATTAAGATGGAGATGTGATTAGAAACAAGGCAAGTCTTGTGCGTAAGGGTTATGCTCAAGAAGAAAGACTAGACTATAGAGAGACTTTTTCTCTAGTAGAAAGAGTAGAAGGGGTAAGAATTCTACTTCCTTATGTTGCTTACAAGAAATTTAAAGTTTTTCAAATGGATGTCAAGTCATCTTTCTTGAATGGAATTCTTGAAGAAGAGGTCTACATAGAACAACCATATGGTTTTGCATTGACAAAGGATAAGGACATGGTATGCAACATACAAAAGGCATTATATGTACTAAAACAAGCTCCAAGGGCATGGTATGAAAGGTTACATTCCTATCTTATTCAAATTGGTTTCAATAGAACAAGCGATGATAGTAATGTATATCTAAAAGTTGAAGGAGATAAGTTGTTGTTAGCTGAATTTTTTTTTATGACATAATCTTTGGAGGTAATGATGAGATGACTTTGGATTTTTCTAAAGAGATGAACAAGGAATTTGAGATGTCAATGATTGAGGATATCAAATCCTTTATTCGATTGCAAGTTTCACAACTTAAGAATGGTATATATATCAGTCAATCCAAATATGTGAAAGACATACTCAAGACCTTTGATACAGATGACTCCAAACTAGTTAGAACCCCAATGGTAACTAGATGTAAATTGTCAAAAGATGATGAATCGGATGCAGGTGATGCTACTTTGTACAGATCTATGATTGGTAAGCTATAGTATGTTGTTCATAGAAGACCAGATATTTCTCAAGCAGTTGGTATAGTGGCTAGATTTTAATCAAATCCTAAGGAATCTCATATGGTTGCAGTTTAGAGGATATTTAGATATATGAAAGGGACAATTGACTATGGTTTATGGTATGCTCATGATGGTAATTTTTCTTTGAGTGTGTATACTAATGTTGATTGAGAAGTAAATTTTGATGATAGAAAGAGTACAAGTGGTGGTGAATTCTTTCTCGGTGAAATGCTTGTATCTTGGACAATAAAAAAATAGAATTGTATCTCACAATCCAAAACAAAGACTGAGTATGTTTTAGCAGCTATAAATTGCACACAGATTGCATGGATGAAGCAGATTCTTGAAGGCATCAAGGAAAAATTGTTTGAATCAGTAACTATCTTTTGTGAAAATACAATTGCTATAAATATTTCCAAGAATCCTGTGATGCAATCCAAGACTAAGAAAATTGCAATTATGTATGATTTTTTTGAGAGAGAAAGTGCAGGAGAAAGAGGCAAAGTTGGAATATGTACCAACAAAGGAGCAGATAGAAGATATCTTCACCAAGCCACTGCCTAAGGATACTTTTTAGTATCTTAGAGGTAAGCTAGGGGTTATGCACCTACTTGAAAAGAACTAAGATGTCGTAGGTGCATCAATCCAGTGAGTTTACTGCAATATCTTTTACTATGGATTGATGATCAGGGGACTACTCCTTAGGGGGATTTGTCAGACAGAGAAGAAGACAGTTGCAAGATTATGTATTGGGCTTATTGCGCCTTTGGCATTATTGTCAAAGGGGGAGATGAAAAAGAGATGAATAAGAGGTGAAGAAGTAAGAGAGAGATGACTAAGAGAGAACTTGAGATTGCACTAGTACATTTGACCCACAAAATTGACCAACATTTCTGACCAAGCATTAAAATAGTTTTGCTTGGTCGGTTTATAGAAGGAAAATTTTGATTTTTTTAAACCATTCCCATGTTGGTCAAAATTATGACAACCTTGAGATGATGTCATAATTACGACCAACATGGGCATATAACTTAAAATAAAAAAGGCGGTTTCATTTTATTTCATTTCATTTTTCCACAAAGCTCCAGAGCAGAGGGAGGGAAGGAGGGCACACAAGGTTGCAATGCACTGGCATAAGCGGGGATAAGAAGAACTCACTCCAAGGTGGGCGGGAGAAATAGAATTTATAAAGACAAGGTTGTGCTATATCAGCTAAGGCTACATGGAAATATGTCCAAGAGATTAGGCTACACGGAGATCAAGCTTTCCCAAGACTTAATCCTTTAGCACATGTATTATACTAACGACTTAATCCAACTTAGTGGGCTAAGATATACAAAGTAAGAGATTGTTCATCTTTCCCCAGACTTATTATAATTTAGGTTTTATACTAATGGATTTCCCATAAACATTTTATATGGCCATCAACTAAATTTTTGAAACCTAGACTACCATACACACCATAGACTCTAAATTGTTATAAGGTTGATTTTGAAATTTCCATTAACATGGAGTGTTTTGCTTCAATTCTCTTACAACAGAATAAGTCTGGCGACAACTTCAAAGTGAAACATAGTTTGTAAAAAAATATGCCTCAAGCTTAGTCTCAGATTCATAGTAGAAACAAAAGAGGGCGGTCAAGGCTTAGTCAAGGTATTAGCCCTAGTGTATTGAGCCCAAATTTGGTGATAGGTTCCTCTCTAAATTTCCTTTCTAGATCTATGTTTTAAATTTATTTGTCAGACCTATAGCTTTATATCTATGTTTCCAGTTACTCAATTTCATGTATTTTACATATTCTTAATTACATATTCATGATATCATAACAAAAATTAGACCAAAAATGCTAATAAGGGGTGTATCTTCCTAAACCACTTTGCATTTAGCTCTTGCCTACATCTATTATCTTGAAATTTAATCAAGTATCAGTCCCCTGATGAAATAAAGTGGAAATAGGAGTATTCTTAAACTCTAAAATACATAATTAGACACCTATCCCCTTATTTCCCAACATTTCATTTTGGTAAAACTATATTTTATGCTTACACTTTCTTATTTGGATGTTTAGAACTAAGTTTTATTGCATTGCTAATGTGCTTTGAGTGCTTGAATAGGTGATTAAGTAACCATTTCCTTTCTATCTTGTATTGATAATTACTTCTTTATTATAATTTATTACAATTATGTTAAAGACCAAAATCACTTATCTTGGCCCTATATTCCTTTCGTATGAGCTTCATTGCGCATTTTTCCAAATCCAATATTTTAGTGAGAAGAAGTTATAAAATTATGACTACCCAAATTTTACATTCTAAGAGTATTGAGCTTGAGTTTCCTAATATAATCTATAGGATTTTGGGTAAATCCTCTAATTCAACACCTACCGTGCATACCAATGTTGAGAATTCATCTCCTCGTACTTCTCATGATGAGGACTAGTCTTCAACTCAACTCTCTAAGAACAATTAGGGAAGCTTGAAAAGAAATTAGAAAATTTTCCAAAAAATGTAATTCAAAAGCATGTGGATGGAGAGGAAGTTCCCTTGATTGAGGGCCTAAAGAAGCTGGTTCAAAGTAATGAGCATTGTGTGGAAATTTTACGTGGTATAGATCACATAGTGGATGACAAAACTATGAAAGGAACTAGTTGTGTTAAGGTTATTGGATATTCAAATCCTGAAAATCATGTTTAGATGCCCATGCCTATTCCTAAATCTCTTCCTAAGTGCCTACACATACACCTTCCATCATGGTTACATCTACACAAATTATTAATGCTACACATGTTAGTAGTGGGGGAATCCTATACACCAATATTCTTATGTTCTACCTTCCACAAGCCTTCCATTTCTTTCTCAACCATCTCTTTCCCACATACCATAATGCTATATATTCCAATCCTCCATCACAATCAAACTTTCCTCAAGCCAATTCATTCATTGTTTCCACAATTAACCAATTATTACAAAATGTTTCATCCTTGCAACAAAAATTAGCTTCCATCACTAAATCCAAATCCAGGGTTCCCATATACTCCAAATCCAATCATCTTTCCATGGAGATCCTTCATACACCTCTTCCACAAAAAAATTAAGGTTCCCTATTTTGAAAATTATAATGGATAAGATGACCCCCGCAATCCAAAAAAAATTCAAACCATGTGTATCAATTTCAACTATGACCAAAAAAACTCTTACAAAACGTTGTCCCCGTCCCTTGAATGATAAAGATTTGGAATGTTTTCTCTTTGACTGGATGTTCAATTACTTCTTTTCAAAAATTGGTTAATGCATTTTTATAACATTTTCAAAATGATATTGGTCCATAGGCTACTTTTATTCGGTGAATTATAAACAAGGTCTGAAAGATAAAGTTACTAATTTCATTGGTAGATATAAACACTTGTATTTACAAATTATTTTTCTTATTTTTTATTTTAAAGAGGGGTAAGCACTTTGACACGGAGCTATGAACCAGTGAGGTTACAAATGGGGGAACTCATTCCCAATGGGATTTTAACCTTGATGGTGAGAACATCACAACATGTCACTATTGGAAAATTATTTATCCTATTTGTGATGAATAATTTCAAAGATTTTTCATTAGTAATTTTCAAAAATAAATTAGCTATAAGCTTTTGTTTATTGATTTACCTTCCTTCACACATTTGTGCAATACCCCTCATAAGTATCAACATCAACTAAATCGGTTTAAATCTCTCTCATCATCAACTCTCATTGATAGGAATGAGGATAATCCCTTTAGAAAACCAATCAATGGCTTCATCAAAACAAACAATAATTATTCTAATCATGTTGAATCTCAAGTGTCTGTTTTAACCTTCGATGTCACTCCCTTTGGTTCTACATTAAAACCCCAAAATTTTAATAATCCTCTTTGTAAATCTTTGTGTTCCATCATGCTTTTGATTTATTAATAATGATATGTCAAAGTTTCCTCATATTTGTCAAGTAGATACCTCGACTAAGCCTTGACTACCCTCAATAACATTGTTTGCACTTTTGTTTGGGCATGTTTGTCTAATGGGAAGAGGTAATTGTGGTGGACATAGTTGTTGGGTGACGGGTATAAACATGTGTTTTGTTCTTGAGTCATAAGGCCTTGAAATTTGAGAACATTATTGTTTTGATTTATGGTTAATGTTTATATCATAAGGATCTCCATATAGCATAACATGGCAACTTTTTATGGTGATCCTTTGATAGTCAAATGATTTGTGGATGGGGAATTATTGTTCTTGGTGCCATGGATCACATAAAACATAAGCTTTCTTATGGATCATGTTTTTCATGCCCCTATGGATTCTAATTTATTCATCCATGCATGATTTGGTATTTGAAGGGCATTATTTAGTATGGGACCTCCTTCATAACATGTGATACAATTTTCCATAGTTGGTATACCTCTTGAGTTTTCCAAAATTAACCATGCACTTTATATCAATGGCACATTTGGTTAGCTTTAATTGTTTGATGAAATTTGTGAGGGGACATGTCAGTTTTTTTCTACTCATTTCCAATGCTTTAGATTATATATATATATATATATATATATATATATATATATATATATATATATATATAT
>MU223633.1:1340482-1380610 GCA_018584345.1 Thuja plicata | reverse complement strand
AGGTATTAAGGTACCTTCTAATTCTAAACCCATACTTCACAAAGTGGTCTGCCAGGGCTAGTTTATTTGAGAAATTGTCATCTCTGCAGAACATAAGGGCAGACTTTCCTCCAATTGTAACAGAGGTTGAAGATGAGATCAAAAGGGTAAACATTTCTCTCTCATTCTTCAAGGAAAAATTGAACCAAATAGAGGCTAAATTGAGTCTCTTTGCAGCTGATTTCAATAGGTTTATTCCTGTCTTGAAAGGAGAAGATGACCAGGTGAAAACTATAGATGCCTGGAGAGGTGAGTTTGACACCAAAATGCCTAATGAAGAGGCTTTTCTTTTGGGAACGGAGGTTGATATAAATGGATTTAATCTGCTTTTAGATGAAGCATTCAAAGCTGAGACAGATATCAACAAGTTCCTACTTGATGTCAGGAACATCACCGATGTAAGATGGGACAGACAAAAGGTACATGTACAAAGCACTCAAGACTTCAATTGGCCGACAGATGATGAAGTAAAGGCATGGGAAGTCATGACAACACCGAAGAAAAAGAAACCTGTAGTAGAGGAGGAAATTTTGGACGATGAATATGGTAAACAGATGGCACTGCACTGTTCATAGACAAGATGGACAGTTATTTCAAAAGGAGATGTAGGTGAGCAAGCGAGAACAACTATCAGGACTTCGTATAACTACACCAGCTACCATCTACAAATCAGATTGCAGTCGCTAAGTCGGGGGAAGAACAAGAGATATCTAATTTTACCTTTTTTGACTCAGTCACTTCACCGCTTCTTCTCTCTCTCTTTTGTCTCTCTTGTATCTTTAGGGTTAGGGTTTTGAGACCATCCAAAGCTTGTTGCATTTTTTTTTATTATGGGGTTCCGCATTGTTTTTTGTTATTGATAATATAGGCATTGAATTTGACTTTGCCCCTGTCTGAGTTTGTGCCAATTATTGAGTTCAACTTATTTTGATTGTATATTTTATTCACTCTATGTGGAATACTATTTTGTTCAATGTTTTATTTCAGCTTGATATTTCATTCACTTTTCATATACACAGAGAAATGGACAGTTCTGAGACTACACATTTGTTAATATTGCGAGACTACACATTTGCTAATATTGCGAGACTACACATTTGCTAATATTGCGAGACTACACTTGTGCATATACCTTATTTGATCAACTCTTATATCCACAGGTGATGAACATTCAGATTTGCCTAAGCAGTACTGGGATCTTACCCTGCAACACATGTACTATTGTGAAAATAATCACAAGTCCATTTGTTGTTGGGTTAAGATCCCAATAATGCTTGGTCAAATCTACATGTTTGTCACCTGTGCATTTCTCTGGTCAACTCTTATATGAAGAAGTTTGATCAACTCTAATCTCATATTTGTATCTATATGTTATCAAAGTAGTTCTATTAAGAATCTTGTCTACTTGAGACATTTCAATTATTAAAGAAATTGGCATTTGAATTTTTATTCATTGGTTGTGTGATTAGAGAAGGTATATGCACAAGTGATGAACATGCACATTTCATAATAATACTTTGAATATTATTTTGACCTCTTCTCATAACAATTTTTCTTATTTCTTGTCTTTTGTCCCTTTTTATTTCCTATGTTTGTGCTTGGTGACAGGATTTTGAACATTGTTGACAAAGCGTGTTTCTTTTTTTGATTATTTGATTGATCCTCTCACCTATCTTTACTTTGTAAATTCCATTGTCCCAATCAAGTTTTGCAGTGTTTTTTATTAGGTTTCATGTTTTCGATTGTGGGGTTCTGGATTGTTTTTTGCTCTTGATAAATTAGGCCTTGAATTTCATTCATTTTACATATACACAGAGACTACACATGCTGATAAAAATGAACTATCTGATTTAGGTTTAATGTTCATGATTGTAAACGATCAAAATTTCTGATGGTACTCCTTGGTGTATTCCATTTAAAAATAATCAAGTTTCTATGGCTACGATAAATGTGTTGAGAAAATTAGAGTTGAGAAAATGGTTGTTCAGTGTCTGTATCTGCAGGTTGCAAACAAATCATCCTTCTTCCACCAACATTCTCGTCAATGTACAAGTAACGAGTCAATCCATTCAAGAAAGACTATATCTGACAATATCAACCCAGAACAAAATAAGGAGACAATTGCTAAATTGTGGTCTAACTTTAAAAGAAAAGGTAATGGAAAATTTTATTGTCCCTGCAACATTTGCAAGGGCTTAAAGACTCGAAGATATCTAATCAAAATAGCTATGGTACATTGTAGGCAACATGGTCAGATTAAAGGGGGTAACGAATTTTGTTCATTGGTATGTATTTCAATATATTATTTGAACAATTTATATACATAAGAAATGAATTGATGATGACATCATTGTCATCGTTAATTTAAGGTCATCATTTTGATATAGATCAACCAACCTAGGTTTCATGTTATGGACCATGACAATTCAGAGAATGTGGATTTCCAAATGAGGGAACATGGAGGTGTGAATATCGAAGTAGAAGGTAATGATACCATGGAAGAAGATCAAGATGATCACGGTGATCAAGATAATGGTACTGGTGCAACTTATGATGATGATGAAGATGACCTTGATGTGCCTATACTTGAGAAGGCATACGAGACCCTATACGAAGGCTCCCAAACAAATATTCTTGCCGATTTATTATTGTTGGTGAACTTGAAGGTTATGAATGGTTTATCCAACATAGCAATCACACGTATGCTAAGGTATGTCATATATGTCATCTTTTTCATCTTTTTTGGTCATAATTTCCTTATATTTAACAAAGGGTGAATCATGTACCAATTAATATTTAACACCATCAAACATTCTACCTCACTTGTACCAAGAATTATCTGTCATTATGAAAGATATTGGAATGGAGTGTCAAACAATACATGCATGTCTGAATGATCATATTATATATCATAAACAACATGAATTTGCAACATAATGCCCTGATTGTCATATTAATAGATATCAATCAGATCAAATAACAAAAAAGGTGTCTCGCAAGGTTCTTTGGTATATTCTCATTATTACATGTCTGCAACGATTATTTAGGTGCACTAGCTTGGGACAATTTATGGATTACCATACACGCAATAGAAGTCGAGATGACATTATATGAATGCCTGCGGATGGTTTGACATTTAAGAAAAGAGAGGAAACTTGGCCACACTTTAAACAAGAACCTCGTAATCTTAGGTTTTAATTGGAATCAGACTGTGTCAATCTATTTGGAGATATGAGATCTATTTACTCAGTGTGACCTATTTTTGTTATGAACAATAACATTCCTTTTTGGATGTCCATAAAGAGGGAGCACATAATGTTGACAATGATTGTTCTAGGTATTTTTTATTTAATAGTCACCTAAATTAATTTATTATAAATAATCCATCAAAATTGTCATAATAATTATGTAATATTTTTGTTTATTCAACTAGGTAAGTACCAAGTTAAAGATATGAATGTATATATTGAGCCCCTTATCAACGAGATGATGGTGTTATGGAATGAGGTCATTATGTATGACATCTCTAAACCAATAGGACAAAGACAATTTCAATTTCATGCAATGTTTACATGAATGATACATGATGTCCTTGGGCTAACACATTTTTGTTGTATGTTCTCTTTTTAACACCTCTTTTTTGGTATGTTATAGTGCTAACACAAAATTAACATATTTAATCCAAAGATGAAATCTCGTCATTCAAAAAATTTAGGAAAGCAGGTGTTCGATGAGTATAGACACTTTCTCCACAGAAATCATAAGTACCAAATTACCAAAAAACATATTTTCAATGGGAAAGAAAAGACTATATCAAAGCCATGGAGAATGACACCTCACCTATGTAAGTTGGAATACAATAGAATAAATCGTCGAGATAATGTCATTCCATCTGATGGTTTTTGTTTGAAATTTATATTTTGATATTGTGTTTTGTTTACTGATGATGTAATTGATGCTCATTTTAATTGAGTTTTCATTGTATTATTTTATAAAATACTGAAAAGATCATTTTACAATTATTGCAATACGTTCTACCTTTATCTCTCCCACAACACTTTGAAAAGAGTGTTAAACAAGTTATATATGATCTTGGAAAATACATGAGGTGTTTTTCATCGAAAGAAATCAATAATGAAGATATAAAATATTAGAAAAAAAAAATTATCATCTTATGTGTGAAATGCAAAAGTGTCTACCTTCAACTTTTTTCAATGCACAAGAACACTACCTCATACATCAAATTGAGGAGATTGAATTAGGTGGACATGTACAAACTAAGTCAATGTGGATGGCTGAGAGGCACTTAAAATTTTTGAAGGGCTTGGTTCGACAGAAAACACATCTTGAGGGTTCTATGGTGGAGGGATATATGGTATACCAGACCATGGTGTACATTAGTGAATATCTTCCTAAATTTGCAGCAAAGATCCATGTAGATTGTATTTGGGGTCTCAACTCCATTATCAAATTTGAAGAGTACTTGATGGGGAAAGGTAAATTAACGAAAGTGATAGGTAATTATAAGATGTTATTGTAGTTAATTAATTCTTATAAATCTTCAACATAAGTTATTTGTAATTGGTCTATTTTTTTATACAGTTGGCCGAGAGTGAAATGCAATACATTTTTATATTGCGAACAATCTTGATTGGATGACGGTATGGATTGAACGATGTCAACAAAATGGTTGTTCATTAACATGAGAAGGTGTTGCTTCGTTGGTTAGAGAAGCTCATCGTAATGGAGATTCCAATGTTACGCCAATGGTAATTGATCTAGCATATGATTTAAGAGGTAGACAAGTACATAAAATTTTATTAATAATCACGACCCATATGTTTCATATCAACTCACGATGCAAATAATTTTCACAAGCTTGAAAAATTGCAAGTCAAGCACCACAAAGCTATGTACTATCATGGCCACAAATTTTGCATAAAAAAGTTGGATGACACAAAGAAAACTTATGATTCTGGGATAGTTGCAGTCTTCAAGGTCACTAATATTTCATCTAGAAACGACATACATCATCAACAATCTCAAAATCGATACTACGAGATCTTGGATGATATACTTGAGTGCGACTTTAACTCCTTCAAATTAGTTCTATTCATCATCAAATGGTACAGGCTACGACTAAATCAAAATGATCATGATAGAACTATTATTCAACATGATAATGAATTTACAATAATTAATACAAGGTTGTTTTAGCTAGTTGGAGATGAGATCTATATTCTTTCAAGCCAATGTGAGAAAGTGTTTTACTTAGAGGTTCCACATAAATCGGGTTAGTCATTTGTTGTTAGACATGATCCAAGAAGGTCGGTAAAGTATAATGTGATGGAAGAAGAAGATATTGAAGATGAAGAAGAAGAAGATGATGAAGAAGAAGATGGTGGTGGTGGTGGTGGTGGTGGTGGTGGTGATTTAATGATGATGGCGATGGTGATGATGATGATGATGATCAATGACATGATTGAAATGTACAAGGTATGTGATTTAATTATCTATATACATTTATATTGATTAGTATATATATTTAATATTTGATTTATTGATGTATTCAACACATCGTCACCCATTATGTTGACTATCTTGCATTTCATATATAGGGTAAAGGTAATTTGTTCATGTTTATGATCTTTTATATTGTTCATGGTGTCTTCTATGTAATTTGTAGCATATGTATCATGTAATTTTTAGCTAACTTAAGATAAATGATTCACATATGCAGGAAATTTAACCCCTTTGATGAGGATCCTACACAATAACATGGATCAATAGGTATAAGTCAATACGCCCTATAGAAATAGTTTATTAATTGCTTGCTTTCTCTTCACGACCATTTTTATTGAGTGATTTAATAATAAGGTACTTGTCAATACTACACTCATGATTTAACAATACTACCCTCAACATCAATTTTATGGCCGACTTCATCAACATTACCCTCATTTAGCAAAATATCTCGCTCCTTACCAACTATATATCTCATTTGATGGATTGCAAGAACCACCAAATAGGTACTTGTCAGATCTATCTTCCTTGAATGAGGGAAATGCGAGAATGGTGGACGAAAATTCAACATGTAGTACGAATAAAATAGGGAGATAAACTAGAGGTCAAAAGATTAGAAAAAATTCAATAAACGCGTGCAATTTTTCCTTGGTGAAGAAGGGTCATGTTCTTATGATGATGAGACCAAAGGCGACATCAAGGTGCCCTTTCAGTACAACATCTTGAGAAAGAATGGGTACCCAAGGAGCTACCTCTAATTAACACAGATTTTTGTGTTAACGAGAGGATATATCGCATAGCTCCATTCTCATTATATGGTTTGGGCCTATTTTCCATGGATGGGATAAAGGTATGTTACAACAAAGTTGTTAAATTGATAGAGTATGTCGAACCTTGTTACAATTACAATGATTGGATGCAGATTGTTCAATATAAAAAAAAAAGTATATGTAGGTATGCACTGTCAGCAAATTATATACAATGAAAGAAAATGATCAAAGTAAAAAACTTGCTATGTACATTGATGGGAGATCAAAAGCAACAGAGAATATTGCAGGTTTTATAAATAGTATGCTACCTAGGTCAAATAATAAGCAACCCAATTGCATATTTGAGGCACGTGAGGAGAATCATATTTTGTATGTGCGATAAAATCAGTAAGTGCAGGGAAAGAACTGTTAATAAATTACCATTTGAATGACATAGATACAAACAAAGTTACTATCATGGGGGTGGTAAGTAATATATACCATTTAAACTAATCTCAAGTTTATGACTCCAATATACCATTTTATTAATAAGTTCTTTTTGCTAAGTCTTACTTTCAGGAGTTCGCTGAAGTTTTTATATTTAATCTTTGTCACAGGACAACATGGATCCCCCACATGATAGAGGTCACGGGGATCCTCCTCCCTCCCATTCTTCAACAAAGGTAAACCTTATTGTAATTGTACAAATTAGATAGTTGAAAAATGTTATATTATTATGTTCTTTTATTTATGGTTTTGGAATTATTCTTATAGTTTTACTGATATTCCTGTCACAAATTGATGTTCAGGATAGGGGGAAAGTACCTACAACAACAGAGGCAATAGTTGTAGATACGGATGAGGATATCCCAGATATCCCTAACCCTGTAAATGTGGTGAAGAAAAAAATAAAAAAAGTCAGTGCAAAAATCATTAACATTTTGGATGATCCAAATCCAATCGAGGAGATGTTGAAGAGGACAAATGAATTGATGTCGCGAGCATGTCATTATGAAATAAGCAGTAATGAACCTTTAGTTATAAAAAAATTTCAATAAAGGTTTATATTTTATACTCTTTTATGTCATGAACTAAAATATGTATATGTTCTTGTTACAGGAATTTTTGTTTGCTCAAGTACCTGGTCATGGACATCGCGGTGAGGCCGATACTAGCAGAACTCCCACCTTAGGTAAAATAATCCTTAAGTTAACAAATTACAAGGAATTTTTCTTTGGAACATTCAAAAACTTCATTGGACTTACTGATTAGAAGTGTACATTTTTCATTGGACTTACTGATAGTGTAGATACAGCTATAGGAAAAGGTACAGTTACAACTAATTCAAAAATTTTAAGAAAATATCCACTCAAACTTTATTGAAAGCTACTCTTACTTTTAGTATTTCATAATGTCTTTGCTAACAATGTATTGTTCAAGTCATCAAGTGCAAGTGACTCCTAGAAGGACCGACCATTCGAGATTGTTGAGTGCAATGTTGGCAACAAGGAGCATGCAAACATCCTGGTAAATCCTTATTTTGCTATATTTGGTTTTGAATTAATTATGATTTGATAATTTGTACTTTAATCTTGGGTGCATCTCATAGTGGATTAATTTTGTGCAGTAGGAGATACATCGGTGACTGCTACGCCAGATATAGATCAGAGTACCTGTATTGGTGATAATTCACCATTGTTTCCTAGATCTACTTGTGTTTCTAGCACGGGAATTATGTAGACATCATTGTTGATGGACGATAAAGAATTGATGCCTCTAAAATGTCGCTTCCATGTACTTTTAAATTATTATTATTTATATTGTAATTGTAATTTACTTATTCATAACAAGTTTTGGATTGATGATCACATGACATTTTTACAGGGAATGATTGGTTTTATAAAATGTTTTATGACTTGACATTAAAGATATTCGGGCCCACCATATGTACAAGGTGGAACATCGTAAATGAACTAACCCTATCCCACTGTTTTTATTTCATATCATTAATTGGTACAATATTTTTCCTTTCATTGCATTTCTTTGACTATATTCAAGGTACGCAACTTTAGTTAATTTTTCTATCTAACAGTTTTGTTTTTTTTCTTAATAGGTGGAACTCACAAGAAAAAAATTAAAAGAACAACTCATAAAAGATTTAGAGCATGAGTTCGGTAGTAACATTTTTGAGGAGAATAAAATTTTAGAAAAAACTATCAAACATCTTAAGACTGTGAGGGACTCATGTAGAAGGAGTCTCATCAAGAACCCAAAGTACGAGCGTCCTCCCTTTATTTCAGTGAGGCATTAAAATGACTTCATTTTGGATACAAAGGAGAAAGGGGATACTCAAAGAGGAATTACACCACCAAATGAGAAAAGAAGGTATGGAATAGTATTAACAACTAGTAGAATGTAATTATGCACTAAGTAGTGATCTTTATATCTATATAATCTAATATATTTCAAACTTTTCATAGGTTGCAAGACACATCAAATGCTACAAAGGTCAGACTACAAAAGATTGGCTAGCACAAACTTGGCTCTGGTGGTTATTCAAAATTTCAAACGCAAATTGTAAGTAGTAGTAAATGAAATTCCAGATCTAAATTTTTATAAATTGCAAATAATTTTGTTTAATCAAAAAATGTAGGGCTCAAAATTTAATTTAGAGGCCACGAAAGAACACAAAAAAATTCCTTCAAGGAAGGCTATCAAGCCATGGTTGAACGCCTAAGCCAAGCTTCTACTGGACCAACCCAAGAGTCTCCTGCATCGGTAGAACAAGTAAATATGCTAAATGAAAAATATTTGAAATTGAATACTTGAGCAATCTATTTGTTGTTAATTTCAAACGTAAATTGACTTTTTTGTTTTTAAAAAGAAAACAATGATAATAATGTGCATGACATTGCAATGCAGCTTGGTAATCCTAATATAGAACCTATGCCGCATGACGAAGGGATGTGCATAGCAGTGTCGATGGAGGTGTCAGCAGTCAATGGTTCGACCAACCATTTGACTATTTCGATGTTGGATTAGTCAACATGTTGACTAGTAGGGGGGTTGAATGTTCGACAAACACGCTATACTCTCGACGTAGTCAAGAGTCGATGGTTCAACCAAAAAGACTGTATAGTTCGACTCTAATTCTCTACTCTCGACATAGTCACAAGTCGATTGTTCGACCAAGCATGGTCCAAAATGATTAAAGATATGTCGATTATTCTTAACTAACCATTTGTGAATTTCAACATTCGATAGGTTGACATTTCGACCACTAGGTGGGTCAAATGTTCGACACAAACATAATGTGTCGAATAATCAACAAAGAAAGTTTGACAAGAATAATGGTCATTTGGTCGACCAATGAGCATCAAAAAATTGACTAATGCACGTCAAAAATAGGGCAAAATTTTACTAGTGTCGAGATCAGAGAACAAAAAAGATGAATATGCTAAGGGGGAGCATTTTTTGGTTTCTAAATGCCCTAGACGATTTCTTGGTATTGTTGGTGTTGTCATCAATGCCAAAGGGAGAGATTGTTGGCATAATTGATGTTGAGTGAAGTTAAGTATTTCATGGTGTTGAACTGTTGATAGGTTTCTCAGTTATGATGTTATCATTGATGTCAAATTAGTGTTTGTTGGTTGACACTGTGCCTGTTATGTTGATGTATGTTCAAGAGATTGATTCTAGAGTTGTAGAAAGAATTGGAGTGTGCGATCATAACAGAAGCTTAAGTGATGTCTAATGTAGTCAAGGGAGGAGAAATCCCCAAATAAGATGTCAAACCTTGTAGCAAGATTCAACACAATGAAAAACAACAAGAGACAACAAGAACAACAACATTTGTATCCAAACAACAAATTTATTCATCAAAATGTCTTCATACATGTCGGGCTCTAAGACCTTCCCGGTTACGACCACATACAAAGAAACTCAACTTAGAACCTACATTCCAATCTGCTACATCTTAGAAATATCATCCTTTTATATGCTACTCTCTTCTAAGATCCCAAGACACCTCTACACATTACAACACATTAGATTTATACACAACTACCAACAGGTCAACCTAACAAACTATTACATACCCCAAAACAAACGTATTAGACCAGGTCGGCCTAATCCCTAATTAAATACCACATTTAATTATTTCACAAGGATCGATCCAACACCCAAGTCGACCACACATAGATCCTTCTATAAAATCATGTGATTCATGTCCAATGGTCGAAAACACCGATCGCATCCTCCAACAATCAACCGATAAACTTATTGAACTAGTGTCATGAAGAACAATGACAAACCAAAAGAAAATCAATAGGATCTTTCAAACCACACCACCTCGAGAAGCGTGATCATAGAATTTGACTATGAACTACAATGAACAAACATATTATATTGCTCCTTCCAAACACCTCCATGGCTCTACCGATCAACAAAATCTCAAAAAACTGCATGGAGCCAAAAACTTCTTCTCAAACCAAGTCTTAGAATCCATCATAACTCAAGGAAGGTAACTCCAAACGATTTGTGATCATAGGAAAAGCTTCCTAATGACCCCATGAACACCATATCACCACCATACCAACGAAAGATCAATAGAACTCCATTGAGACAAAAATCACCCAACCGGTGACCAAGAACAGAAAACAAACACAAAACTGGTAAGAAATATCCACTAGTTAAACAAATGTTTTTGGATGATGCAAGATTACCAAGAACCCAAGAGGCTCCTACATCAACGTCTCTAGATGTTGTATCTATGACCGAAATTTTTTATCTTATGTATAGAGTGAGTTATGATTGATTGAAGGTTGATAGGTTAACAAGAAAATGAGGATGAAGCACAGGAAGAATGATTTGATGATTGTGTCTATTATGTTTGGATTTCGATATTGTGGTTATGATATGTTTATCTATAATATGTTATGAGGTTGTGGTTGCGACCGCATCATGTTTTGATGACCAGAAGATAAAGTTTCAAGTGAAAGAAGGTTATTCAACTCCTTGTCTGGTGATGATGCATCGTGTTGTGATGAGTGATTTATATGTGTTCCAAGGATCGTGGTGATGATGAAGATCGATGAGGATTGATGAGTTGGCATGTTTGTGATCATTATGATCGTATTTATTAGAGTTTTTGCAAGAACATTGGAAAGAGTATTATGGTTTGACTTTTCTTTGTCAAATCGATGTGCGATGAATCAAAAGGCCAACCTAAGTTTGTTATAAAGTGTTCTAGTTTTTTAACACGTTTTAGGGATTTCTAATTGAGCAGGAAAGATTGTAAAATTTTTTGTAAGGAAGTTAATTTCCCTAATAATTTTATAATGTATAAATATGTAAAATGATGAAATGTACAAGTGAGTGGAGGAGATAGATCATAATTGTAGAGGTGCGATCATAGGGTTTGAAGAGTCTACATGTGTAGCAGAGATAGAGCTTGAACTGTATCTATATTAGAAAAGGACAAGTGTTATTTTCTCAGATCATTTACTTGTTGATTCCCAACAGCTTCATCAAGCTAAATCCCTTAACCACATAGATCCTAACAAGTCTGAATTGTAAATCCTTTAACCAGGTGACTCTTTAATTGGGGTTTTAAATCCTTTAATCAGGTAACTCCTAACAAGGTAAAGCTCCTAACAAAGCTAGAGGTAAATCCCTTGACCGGGTGACTCCTAACAGGGACTTGCTCTTAACCGGGCATTATTGTAAGCTTTTAACATAGCTACTCTCTTAAACTAACGTACTTTAGAAGAGTGCAAATTTTAGTGGGTGTCATCCCCACATGTGGTTTTTCCTAGTTGGGTTTCCACGAGAAAAACTTTGGTGTTATTTTGTTGCATGATTGTGGATGTTTATACTTATTGCTTATTTTTTCATATAATGAATGCTTATTAATGCAAGTGGTTGAATGGTTAATGAAAAGTTAGAATTGTTAGATTACTAATTCACCCCCCTCNCCCCCCCCCCCCCCCCCCCCCCGCTCTCAGTAATCTTGGACTTGATAATACTAACAATAGTAATCTACAGTTTGAATCGAGGGCAGATTTGTAGGGTATAGAACAGCTTAGGCATTCTATTCCCAAGAGCAGATAGCATGAGGTGATGTTTTCCCAACAGCTTTTCGTGAAACCAGTTGCAGTCTTTATGTCAGATCTCACACTTTCCAAATTAAGTCCCAAGAGGTACGCTACCTATTCCTATACACAAAAATATAGGAAAAAAGGTTGTATAAAGGGGTTTTTTTTGGTCAAATCCCCATTGGAATCAACCTTGAAATGAAATAAAGTAAATGAGTGTGCTCTCATATAGCAGAGGCTAGATCTAAAAATGAAGTATTTCATACCTTGGCAATGTAAATGCTTCTTTAAATGTGATCAAATATGTTGATGGAATAACTTTGACTTAACACAAAAACTCTAAAGAAAAATATGAAAGATAAAACCTTGTGTAATGGATGTTGTAGTTCACTGCAATGCTTGATTGATAGAAGAAAGAAGACTTGGATGAATGTAGGTGTATGTGTATCTCCTTTCTTGATAGAAAATCCATTTCTTGCCCTTAAATGAGGGAAATAATCATTGATCCATGGAAAAGAACACCTTTAATACTTGAGAATAAGTCTAGATCTTGAATGCTTGAATATTTGCCTTGATTTGTTCAACTTGATTGCTTGATCATGAATGCAGATCCTTAATTATGGTTACCAAAATGAGGAGATATGGGGTGTTTATATGCCTCACAAAATATTGGCTGTTAAAACTTGGAAGTGTCGACTATAAATCCAAATACCCCACTAAATTACCAAGATAGGGCCTCGATTCCAATTTCAGCTCAAACCTTGGGGAACACAATGCCTTGGGTGTTATGTTCCTAGGAACATAATGCCCAATGCATTATGTTATATCCAATCAAGACTCAAATCAAAACCACAAATCCCAGGTAATCGGTGGATGCTGCATTATAAGCTGAAGACTTTGGGCTTTAGTGGTAGAATCTTAAATCAAAGTAGAGGGTGTTCAAGGAAAGACTTTGAGCTTTCTTGTGCATCCGAAGTTAGAGTAATTAGTTGAAGTAAAGATAAGAGACTTTGAGTTCTTATAATTATTTCATCTTTAGATAAAATAAATTGTTGTCTTAAAGGATTGTTCTTAAGTCATTCCTTGAGCCGCTGGTATTACTGTAGCAAGGAGAACTGTGTGTGATACAGTTCAGTTTTACTTGAAGCCACCTGCGGTAAGAAGGGAGCCTCCCCTATTGCTGAGAGGAGAGATAAATCTCACATATTGTTGCCTACAAGAAACATTTTGCCAAGTTGTAGTCTTAGTGACTTGCAAAATATTTAGCCAACACTTTGAACCCAAATAAAAAGAATATGAAAGACTGATAAAAATTTGAGTTCTGATTTATTTAGAGAAGCCAACAAACAAATTCAATCTAAGTCTTGGAAACACCAAATAATAAGAAATGCATACTGAGAAATCCAATGTTCAACTTATTGGAGTTTTTATTGATGAAATCAAAAGCAAATACAAATGAAAGTGACACCAATCCTAAAGATACACATCTAAATGTAAAGAATGCTCAATCACTCCCAACAATGCCAAGAAACTCCTTAAATTGGACTTGCAAAGCTAAAATTATGATATGCTCTTCAAAATAAACCCTAGCTGCTATCTCTCAACATAAACCCTTGTTGCCCAAATGGAAATCTTGTATAGATTTCCTTTAATGGCAAACTGGATTTTTGTACAATTCACAATTCTCCATGGGAGTTTTTGTTCCCAAAAGGTTCTATTGATGAAACCCTTTCTCAGAGCTCCAATTCAATTTGATGTTGTAAATATGAATGATTGAATAATAAAATGATGCCTCCAAAAGTTACTTTATGCCTCCTCCAAGCCTCATGCCCTAATTAGGGTTTCTCCACCCTTTTATTTACCCAAATTTTAATAAAATAATGTCTCCTCAAAATGGTCATTGGAAATTGGGGTCATAACGCATTTAATAATTCATTTCTTATTCATGTGTTAATACCCCTCAATGGCCCCCATTTTAAAACAACATTATCTCACTAAGACATGGGGTCCTTTTATTACTTAAATAATTTATTATAAAGTGACATTACTAATCACCTTATTTTATTTTATTAAATATTAAAGTCAATACTTTAATAGTTAATTTTTATTCAAACCCCATCACCCAACCATCCCAAACCAAAAACTAATGATGCACATGTCATCTCGATGACATCTAAATATAGCACGCAAACTAACAATCCCCTCCTAAAAATTAAGGATCCTCCCTAAAAAGTTCAAACTGCAACCAAAGCCTTCAAAATGATCCGTAAGGTTTCCTGATGCATTCCGATCAACTCCTAGTCAATCCCTAGAAAATAGAAATCCCTCCTATAAAATAGAAGACTCTCAAATTGTCCAAAATGACTTATAAAGCTCCCTACTAAGTTCCACAACCCTTGGTTGGGTCCCCTAACCACTCTGTTGACCTACGAGAACACCTAATTATAGGCCAACCTTTGTTGTAGTCTAAACCACCTAAGGAAGGGACATTACATTGACAGTTGTCTTGCTTGGTCAGCAAGGTACATTTCCTCAGGGAGTCACAAGTTTATGTTAATTTCTCGTAATCTTCTTCTTCATTCTCTTTGTTCTACAATCCTTACCCGATTTCTTTTAAGGAAATGGTGTCAAATGTTTACAACTATACCTCCTAAATCACATACATGAAATAATAATATAGATGGCAGTGCGTACTAGATATAGGAGTAAAATATATCTTTATTAGCTCATGAATTCATTATAGATAAGAAGACTAGAGATGGTCAGCCAAGGATTACAATTCGTCCGACAGTACCATCCTCCCTTCCTTAGGAGCTAATAGCATATTTAAACAACCTGACGGTTGCCAAGAGAGGCACAACCATCAACCAACCGACACTTAAAACTACCTGAGAGTAACATCCAACAGACAATTAGTGCATTGACAACAATTAATACATTGACAGATAACCAATATTATCAAACATAACAATAGGCATTGTACACCGACTACAATAACTATACAAAAAATGTGAAACATACAAATTTAAATCTAAAGTTATATGGAATGGAAGCACAAGGATATCAAAAAGAAACTGTAAATAGTAGAAAGAAATTATTATAATTGCACTTCACAAGTTCACTGAAATGATGGTTTAATGAGAAAAACAAGTGTCCTAAAATCAACTTATCAGCGCATTCATTGGCATGAGCACAATAATGATCCTGCACAATGTGGCAATTTTAGATCCTTCATTGATAAATGAGAACTTTCCAGTTTCACAAACATATCTGCTGAAAGTTCATAGATAAAGAAATTAGTAATGAGAAAAACTAAAAAAAGGATTCCAGTTCTCATCTATATACTATAAAGTATAAAGCTTACTTGGAACTGAAAATGAATAAGTGAAACATGTAAGATATAGAGCATTTGTATCAAAAGAGCTGGTGTAGTCCATATATGTAAAAGATAATTACAGATTAGAATTCATAATCTTAAGTTCCAAAAAATTGTATGCATCAAAATAATGAATTTGCTGACAAACACACCATACATCAAAATAATGAGTTTTCTGACAAACACATCAAAGAATTGTAATTGTTCTTATAGAGATAGGAAAAGATATGCTTATGTATTTGTGATAAGAATGGTCAGGATTGGTAAACAGAACCTACGTGCTTTAATGACCTTTGAGAAAATAACAGTGAAAATTTCGAGTCTTACCAGCCAATTCCAACGTTTTCATAACAGTGGTTGCTAATTTACTGTCTATATTTTATAGTGCTGATGGAACCAAACTTGACGATAGAATGCATGTTTAAGAAAACTAATATGTTATAATAAAAGTTAAGACTTTAATATAATGGTTTCAACCAAATGGTAAACAGGGGTCAATTTATGAGAAAAAAATGTCTCGAGTCCTCGTATAGAAATACAGATCACAAAAACAACTTAGTACTAACATTGGAATCTCTAAAGTGCTGTTGCAGAAATACAGATCTCACAAAATAACAGAGTAGTACTATCACAAACTCCTGCAGTTCGTCTTTCCATTGAGAAAGCATAGCATCTAATTAGATTTTCTAAAATCAAAAGAAAGAAAGAAATTATACAAACATTCAAAAATGATCCAGAGAAGGTTGATGGAATTAAGAAATATATTTGGTTGCAATAAAAATGTATATTAGAGTGAAAAGACCTTAAATTATGAACATGAAATTCTAAGCACTAAGAATGAGAAATGCTTTACTACTAGGTAGAAATGAGTGGATACTAAGGAAACAGTCCCATAAAAGGGGCTTGGGCTCCTATTTCTATATTAAAGGCAGTCCCATGGAATTAGAAACAATGCAGTTAAAGATTAAAATGAATATTTTCCTTTAAAATAGAAGTTCACATTTATTGCTCTAAAGCTTTAGAAGGTAGTGGGAAGGGGGACGGGAAGTTGACTCGACCAAATTAGGGACTTTTATGCTTATGTGGCAGCTTACATGCCATATTTTTGTTTTCCTAGTATTATTTAGTCACTATTGTTTCTCAACGAAGCATTTTCTTTCACTTAAAACTCTTTATCAGGGAGAATTTAAAAATCAATGGGATCCCTTGCAACTGCAACTGCCTTTTAGAAAATTTAGCAAGCCGCCTCGATGAAACCATAGCCTGTAACATCAAGTTCTTTAGACCCCACTGTACACACGTATTTGGTTGCAAATTTTAGCTTTGTTATTGTGATTTGTGTTCCACTGAAAACTTTACATTTGTTATTTTATATTTTGCATTGTTTTAATATTTAAAGGCCAACAATCACAGTCCTCCATTGGCTCCCCTAACCATCTTGTACTTTTAAACTATGATTCCAGCAACAGACAAATCAAAGCAGAAATGGCAACTCATTTTATAGTTAAACATTTCTAATAAAAAACCTCTACAGTCATACTAAAAAAAAAACGTGAAACTGTTTCTCATTAATGATCTCTCTGAAAAATGTTAAACTGGAAGGCATGCTTCACTGAAACCTTACAGTCGGAAGAGCAGGCAGATTTATTGCTCATGAGCAATCCTGCTTGGCTGGACATATCCAAGTTTCTTTGAAAGGGACATAATGTAAGCACAGTGCATTTAAATATAAATCTAATCTGTACCCACTGGGGCCATTAATTATGTTAATAATATTAGATTTCCACAATTCATAATACTTAGTGTTTTCTGTTACTGGATTCAATTGTCACAGCAACAGTTAATAATATTAGATTTTCACAATCCATAATACTGACTACTTGTTTCTAGATTTGATTGTCAGAGCAACAGTTACTGTTTATCATGGTTTACACCTATGATGATAAACTTTGCTAAAATCTCCACACCTTACTTTTCATACCTGCCTTGTTTCTACTGTTTATAACTTTACTGTTTACATGGCCATATTCAGAATATTTCCCAATAAATAATAATTATACCTTTTTATAATAATTATACACCTTACTTTTTATTATTTTACCTTTATTGTTTAGACCTTTTCAACAATAACTTTTATTTTGATACTAATATGGGGATTTATTATTATGGTTAATCAATAAAGGGCTGTTTCTCTGTTGTCTTGTTATGGTCAGAGGGAGATAAGGGTGTTTTTCCAATGTTGGTAACCAAGGCTGGTGTTTGGATGGCAATTGAGGGTTCGGAGGATTGTTTTGTCGGGTATTGGCTGTGTTTGACAAGTGTTTAGTGCTTCCTGCTATGTGGGAGGCGATAAGAAAGTTTCTCACTACAATAAGGAGGGGTTTGTGGTTGGGTTGGGTGCAAGTAGTTTCTATTTGGTGTGGTTCAGGTTTATGGGGATTCAGGTTTTTCTTCTATTTTTGGAACTGTGGGCTTGTCAGACTTGGAATCCCAAGGAGATAGAGGTAATGTTGGTGACTGTTGTGAGGTTTTCACAGGGGACCCCCTCTTTGAACTTGCCTTGGCAGCATTTCTCCGGTTTGAGATTGAGATTTGAGAGTGAGATGGTTTTCTGGATGCCAAGTTTGATTGATCTTCCTTTTGCTTGATGGATTTTGAACGTAAACGATAGCGATTTGCAACATCAAAATTTTGGCTAAGTCGGGTAATTTTCTAAAGACGGCGATTTTGCAAATCTAGATTAGAGATTTGGATTATTGATTTGATTTTGTGATGATGGCAAAACTCTGGAAATTTAGAGCTTAAATGTGAAATCTTGATTTTCTAAGTTCAAGAATTTTGGTCTCCCAACTTTGGTATTTTGGCTAGCAGGCTCTTGCAAGTTTTAATTTTCGGCAAGCCCACCCATGCAAATTTCCAATTTCTGGCGTGGCAGTTCATACAAGTTGTAATTCTTGGCATGGTGGTTGTCATTTTTTCGACATGATAGCTATGACATGATTTTGGGAGTTGAAATTTTACCTTGCAAAATTTTGGGAAATTTGAGCTTTGAGTGAAAAATCAATCTTGGAGAAATTTGGAATTAATCTTGGAAATTTGTGTAAGTCTGAAATTTCTGGCGTAGTGATCGTGTCAAGATTTAAATTCTGGCAAGCTGGTCCTTACAAATTTTCTATTTTCAACGAGCCCACCCTTAAAAAATTTGACATCATGATCACTTCATCTTGGAATCTTGGCAAGGTGCTTGTTGTAAATTTTCGATTTTGGCATAAGGTGGTGGAATTATTATGTTTGGTGAAATTAATTCTGCCTAAGGCATTTTGGATGATTTAATTTTGCAAGGCAAATTTTGGAATTACAAGGAAAATTTTGGAATTGAAATTAAGATAAAAAAATTTGGGAAGGGTGGTTGTGTAAATTTTGTATCAACCCCTTCGCCCAAATTCATTTCTGGCATGCTAGTTTTTACATCTTTTAAATTTGGGAAGGGTGGTTGTGTCAAACCTTGTACCAACTCCCTTGCCCAAATTCATTTCTAGCAAGGTGGTTCCTCTAGGCCCTGTTTCTTTCAACAAACTACCTCTTACAATTTTTTGCTAAGGCAATGGGTGCAAGTTTCATTTTGGAAATAGGACCTCTTGCAAATTTGGACTAAGCAATTATTACATCATTTCATCAAGGTTGAATGATTTTGGGGCCCTCTTGCTTGGAAATAATTTCGATTTGATTTTAAGCCTCTTGTGTTGAAATTTAAAATTAATGTGAGCCCACGATGCTTGTAATTTCTTAATTTTTGGAGCCCCCATGTGTGGTAATTTCGATTGAAATTTGAAACTCTTGTTTTGTTATTTCAATGCAAATTTTGGACCTATGCCTTAAGGATTTCGATTTAAATTTGAGGCTCTTGTTTTGCTAATTTCGATGCAAATAGGAAGCCTACATGGTGACAAACTCGAGGCAATCTTAACCCCCATGACTTGGCAATTTTAATTTAATTAAAGGCCTACATCCTTACAAGTTCAACTCTAATTTAAGGCCCTATATCAATTTTGGGTTTAATTAATTTACCCCCCACTCCAAGTCGGCCCTTTATCCAAGGGTTGTGATTTAATATTGAGTGTTTTAAGTACCCCAAACAAGTCGTCCCTCCTTGGTTGTTTGGTTGGGTATTTAAGGGGAGCATTTAGACTTCATTTTCAAACCAAAACAATGTTTTTCTCCTAATTTCTTTGGTAAATCTGAATTTTCCAGGTTTGGGCATTTTTTATGTGGCAAGAGGACCTACATCAAGCATCAGGTTTTTTCCCAAGGATCTGCTACAACATTCCAACCTCAGCGAATTTGTCTTGCATCATTTTTTCCATCTTGGGCGAGTTGTTTAGGGCTTCATTTCCACCCTTGGTGGAATTGTCTTGGTTGCATTTCCAGCATTGGCGATTTGTTTTGACACCAACCAGCACCCCAAAAGGAAGCATCATCCTAGGGCATCAAGTTTTGTCATTTTAAGCATGCAGGTCTGATTTACTGAGTGGCAAATTTCACCAACTTGCTGAGCATATTTGGTGCTTGGCAAGGCATTTTCGATTTTGAGGAGTTGAGTAACAACCTCCAACCCTCATTTCATGGAAGCATCATCCTAGGGCATTAGAGTTCACATCATGTTTACAATCTTAGATTAGAATTCTGGAAGTGGATATCCTATCTTCTTGGAGGTTAATTGGGAGCATTTTTGTGCCCTAGCAGCATTGCTAAATCATCTTTGGATTGGAGGCATTTGTTCATTTCAACTTGGGAGGCAGTGAGTTGGAGTTTTGCCATGATAACAATGATATTCTGCATAATTTAACAATCTAACCTGTGCATGATTATCTTTGTGTTTGGAAGCTTAATGTTGTTTTGAGGAAATTATTGTCGTTTTGATGTTTCTTATGTTAGGGACAGGTTTTGGAAGGATTTTGGAAGGAAAGCTTTGGATTGCAGACTTCATTTGGCATCATCCACACATCCTAGATTGACTGATTTAAGTTAGAGGGCAACAAGTTGCCTAATTCTTTATTTTTGATCTTTTGGCAAAACAAGGAGGGAGCATGGCTGATCCCGCCTCCTCTAAGGGAGAAAGGTTGGCTCAACTCAAGAAAGATAGAGAGGACATGTTGCCCAATTCTCTCTTTCCATCTAAGAATAAGAAGGTTGGGGATACCAACCTAGGGCCAGTCAACTTCGTGCAAATGAAGGATAGATTGACAAGAGGCAATCCCTCAAGGTTGGCTAAGAGGATGTTTCAAAATGGAATCAAACAAGCAGCTTCTTTCCCTCTCACCTTACCATGTCCGGAGTTATTCACTATGACTACCAGTCCAAGTCAGTTTGTTATGGCAATGACAAGAGGGTACTTGCTAATGTAAGTGATCTAGCTATTGAAGTATTCCATATTCCACACCATAAGGCTGGAACTTTCATAACGAAGGATCAAGCAACCAAACATTTCAAAGACAACACTTATCACTATCTGGCCCTTGCATGTAAGGAATGGTTGAAGGAGCCAAGGAAGCCACATTTGAGATTGCCTAGATTCACAAAATCATATTTCAAGGAAGAATATGGCGATCTCATCATGATGTTGGGAAGAGTCATGGGTGTCCCACAAGCTGCATTTTTTGAACCATGGATGTACTACTTTATTGAGAATATAGCAAGTGGAGAGGTAATGTTTGATTAGGGACAGATCATAACCGAGAATTTGGATCTCCAACTGAGATTGGTACAAGACTCAGACATTTTACATGGGATCCTACCTCTTCTACATGATAGCAGGCTTGTATCAATATCTAGGATTGAAAGCATTGGGCGAAATGGGGAGAGAGCTAGGACAGTATGTGGTGCATGAGTGCTACACACAACTCCATCTGCACAACAACAAGAACTTCAAGATATTTATGATGCCTTTTCCATGAGGACAGTAAGAACATTACAAGAGGCTCCTCAGAGGTGGCTCACTCTCGATGCAGAGAAGTTGATAAAGAAGTATGGTTGTTTATACATCCAATTTCAGAGATTCGCCTATATCAGGATTGCAGGAAGTACATGTTGCCCAAAGAAGTTTCCAAGGTATCCACTAGACAGATTGGTAGTGATGTAGGTAGCCAGGCAGCTTAGCCACTTTGACAAGATTCAAAAGAAAAAGAACAAGACAGGAGTTGTATTTCCACTTCAAGCTGGAGCAGATAGTTTCCACAATCCTACTGCCATGGCAGCAGTGGAGGAAGAGTTAGAATTTTATGCCTTGGTACTCTATGAGGCAAGGCAAAGCTTTGATCCCAGCAAGCAAATCAAGACAACTTATGGAAGTACATACAGACATATTCACCATATTGAAGATTATTGGGCTAATGCGGCTGATGATTTTGAAGGAAGAGAGCCTTCTCTAGAATTACAGTGGATATGATGAGGAATTACAAATGGAGAGGACTTGACATTCCTGATCAGCTGATGGATTATAAGAAGACATTGAGAGCGGAATTTGAATCAGTAAAGAAGAGCGAATTGGAGTCTATAGAGGGATAGCGATCAAGATCCTCCCTTGGAAGAAGTAATGAAGCCAGTGGACTTATACACTAGGGATTGGTTCACTAGGAAGATGGCTCAATTGCAAGCAGAAGGTACCCCTCTCATATATGAAAAGATGAATTTAATAGAGGAAGTTCGAGAAGAGTCTTCTGGACAACATACAAATGTTGGCAATAGGAAGGTAATGGCAAGTAATATAAAGAGGAAGGAAGTGGAGAGTGCAAAAGGAAAAGAGAAAAAATGTGATGAACCACCAACAAAGAAGCATAACTTGAATATTGTACCATCCAGGGAGAGTGCCACTTCAGCTCAGAATGAAGTTGATAAAGATATAGAAGAAGAGGCCTCACTTGAAGTAAGTTCAGAATCCTCCAGGGGGTACAGTTATAGTTCAGATTACTCTCCACTCTCCCAGAATTAGACGGCCAAAGGTTCTTCTTCCCCTAAGAATAGAGAAGTTGAAATGATTGATGTGGATGCCCTATCAGTTGATGTTGGAAGTCAAGCGCCAAAGAGGACTGATGAGGCTCTACCTGTGGTAGATGAACCAAATTTGGAAGTAGGAAGATGTACAATGCCACCATGGTTGAGAAAGTTCCTCGAGCCTAGGGGAGAGGTTGTACCTATGCGGCCAATTGAGAATATTGAAGAGATTGTAGATGAAGAAGTGATTGAGAAAGAGAGTCAGCTTGTGGGGACTATGGAAAAGATTATTAGAGGTGATTCAGGCACTTGCAAGGTTCAGATTGCTATTCCCAAAATAGACAAGGCAGTTGATGATATCCAAGCCCATGAGTATGAGATAGTTGAGCATGAGCTGGGAACTACCTCGAAAGAGATTGATTGTGAGGAACTCCACGAAGGCATTCAAGCTCTCAAGGAGAGGTTAGAGAGATAAATTGAAGAAAAGAACAAGTATAAGGAGGAAAATCAGAGATTGAAGGCTTACTACATAGATGCTTGTAGACCAATCCAGCAGATAGATCATGCAATCATGTCACCACTTGCATTGGAGCAAGGGGATACTGATGATATGGAGAATGCAAGGGTCACTGTACAGGAGACTAGATCTTTGGTTGACAAGGTCATTCAGGCAAGATTGGCTTTCTTGCCAGATTTCGTAGAACAGTTTCAATTATTTATGGCTTTTAAGGCCAGGTTCTACGCCTTCAATGACATTTGGAAGGATTTTCTCCCAGTCAAGGACAAGACTATTCCCCAGTTATAGGATATGATTGGTACTCCAGAGAGATTGTTAGAAAGGAATAAAGTGATTAAGTCAGGTGAGAAGGACATCATTGAGACATGGTATTTCGCCTTACTCCACAAACTGGAGGTGCTAGAGGGAGTCAGGAATGAAATTACTCATCTTGGCGATGTTGTTCACAGCAGGATATCAAGTACTTTAAGCGCGACATGGGTTGCCTTTAACATTGAAGACATCAAAGAGGACAACATGAATATGGAGACTTTAACTGAGAAGTTGAGATCTTTTGGAGGATCTATTATCATAGAAGAACATTTGGGGGCTCTTTCATCTCTCAAGTTTCTCATGAATTCAACTATGGATGGCTTACCTGAACAGGAAAAGACACTTGCTACAATGAAGAAGGAGATGGTGCAGCTAAGAGAAGAATTCGATACACCCCTTCCCCATCTTTGGAGGAAGCTAACAGTGTGCTAGCTAAGTTCCTTGATTTGGCTAGAAGGATGAAAGACAAAGGAAAGATTATCTTAGAAGATCACTTGATGTAATCCCATGTGGCTATTTGCTTCATGTTTGGGTTTGGATAGGTGTCTGATTCTGACTGGCTAACCATTTGGCACCATTTCATTGCTTGTCATCTTTGTAATTTTGCTATTGGTCCTTTGAATGAGGTGTCCTCTTCTCATTGGCCGATAGGGTGGCAACCCTAATTAAGGTTTATGGGATGTAATCTAGGCCATTGATTCTGATTTAATCTTGGTCATTATTGTACTTGGGCCTTCTATATAAGGCCATTTGTTCTCATTTGTAAAGGTGGTTGGAGAAAATTGTTGCTAATATAATGCCAAAATTGCTCTACTTGTCACTGTTGTGTTTTGCATGGTGATTAAGTTTGATCAACTTTGTGTTATTTCATGGTGCTCTTCTTCCACAATTAAGATAGGATTTTCATTTCAAGTTGTTAAAGTAAGAGTAGAGATAGATTGTAGATTGCATGCAAGTATTGGTGGATGTTTGATTGGATTGACTCAAGTATACTAGGCCACTAGCCTCCTTTCTAATTGTAAGGAAGCCTTATGTGTTAAGCTAGTCATTGCACTTAAGTTCAATTGGCATTGGATCCTTAGTTTGTACTTCCAAGTTGGATTAAGGAGAAGGTGTTGATATGAAAACCATTTGAGATCCTTTGAAGCTTTGCACTAAGTGAGGTTGAGGTCACTGATAAGATTTCATTTAGTTGAGTCCTAGTCCATCCACTAATCCTTTCATTCATAGTTAAAGTAGTAGTAGTTTAAGAGAGTTGAAAAGTGAATTCAAGACAGATATTTGAGTATACATTGCAAAGCTAAGTGTGACTACTAATTGAGAAAATAGCTTAAGTCCCCTTAAGTGATTAACCAACGAATCACATCATTTCAACTGAGCTAGATATCCACAAGTTATAGGAACCTTGGAGTCATTCCATGATCTCAAATTGCAAAGCTTAGCATGGGAGATGACTTTGTTCAAGAGAGGGTTTGATATTCTATATTTCACCTCAAAGTGTTGAGTGTTTAATCCTGCATGTTATGTAAGTGGAGCAAAATTCACATCAACAGTGAATAACAATTACTTTATGGTAATTTAACAACCAAGATGACCTTTTGACCAAACAAGCTTCCTTCAAGGTTGTCTATTTGTGTTCACCTTTTGGGGCTCCCGCTAGAGTTTTGGAGGAATGACATTTTACACGTGATTGCTCTTTTGCATGGGAAGCCGATAGGCCCATCAAAATAGATGTTGGATAGAAATTTTGTCTCTTATGCCCAAGTTTGTGTTAAAATTAATTTACAAAATCTATTGCTCTATGGAAATTTATCTTGGGTCTTCTTCTTGAACTTAGCAGCTTGATTAAGAAGCTTTACCTTTTCAATGTCAGATATACCATGAATATGACTTCTGTAGAGGAAGTGCCCTAGAGTTAACGATGCAAATGATTCTAGATAATGTGCCTTTTTATCTTGCATTTAAGATTGGCAAAGGGAAATCCTCCATGTCGGAAGGAGTAGCAAATAAGGAGGGTTTTGTTGATGTGAGTTTTGTTCCACTACAACATAGAAAATCAAACACTCAATGTTTTGAGGTGAAACACTAAATATTCAACTCTCTCTTGAATGGTCACTTCTTATGCTAAGCTTGCAAAGTAAGATCATGAAATGACTTCAAGGTTCCCTTCAATTGTGAATACTTGCTCAGTGAAATTATGTGATTAATCACTTGGGGGACTTACACTATTTCTCAAGATTTATCAACTTTCTTTCTAAAGATTTAGCTTCACAATGTGCAATGGAAATATCATTTTTTGATTTTTGACTCTCCTTCAACTTAAACTTAAACTGAACTTCTGCTACTACTCCTAACAATGAATGCAAGGAAATATGGATGACTTGGACTCTACTAGAAGCAGTTTTGTCATCAACTCCACACACCTAGTGCAAGCTTCTAATGTATACTCAAATGGTTTTCAAATCAATATTTCTTCTGCAATCCCATCAAATGGATGAAAACTAAAGATTAGATATCAATTGAAGTTAAGTGCAGTCAATCACTAGCTTACCACACAAGGCACACTTACAATCAGCAAGAGGCTAGTGGCCTAGTTTTCAATTCGAGTCTTGCAAGTAAACATCCACAATTTCTTTCATTCAACTAAGCTACTTCTAAACAACATGAAATGAAATCTATTCCAAATGAGGATTGAAGAAACCATGCAACACTTTAAATCAATATTAAGTGATTCACCATGAAAACCAACAATGAATCATCAATCACTTTAATAGCATTATAACAACAATTTGATCAAGTTTCTCCCTTAGCTAACCTACCTCTACTTCTAGCTCTCTAATCTAATGCCCTCTCTAGCTACTGACTAACTGTTACAAATAAGAAGGCCTTGGCCTTTTATAGATGTTCAATTACAATGAAGGGTAAAGATCAATTCGAGATAGAGGGCCAAGATTCATCCCTGCAAACCCTAATTAGGGTTTCTAAACTGTCAACCAATTACATGAAGGCACCACCCTATGGGCCACTAAGAAAATTACAGCCAATGATTGTACACTTGGCATGATTCGACTGACTATGCTTGAAATCGGAATTTTCTCATTGGAGAAGACAACTAGGTGCCACCTCAGCATCCTTATCCTGTAGACTTTATCAATCTTCTGGTGGAGAGAAAATATCTCTTGATACTCAACATTGTCCAGTTCTCCCACATGATGGCATATTCCCAAATTGCTTCATATTTCAAATCTTCTTCTTCCTCTCCAAAATTTTCTCATTGCCATAACTTGAACTTGCATGTACTTTGTGAACCTGATGTATCTTGAACTTCTCGATGATGTCTTCATGTGGTTGAATCCTTCTTGCTCTCTTGAACCCCATCTTGATCTTCATCTTCAAATATGTCTTTGGCAACTTGATTTGAATTTCCCTCTCACTTGGAGTCCTCGAGCATGAGCTTGAAGTTATTGATTTTGTCCTTGAAACATCCACTTGAAGTCCTAAATTTAACCTCACCATCATCCTAGCTTCTCCTTCGAAATTGACCTTGCAAAACAAGAGAAAAATCTCATTAAACTTACAAAGTGGCAGGCAACATGCAAGAAATCTTAAAAAATTCATGAAAAGAAACTTCGTCATATCAAACAAGAATGGAGAAAGTTATAGATGATCTCAGGTTGGAAGCTAGATTCCTTCGTTTCCTTGCAAATTCTGAGATAAGATCATGCTAAAATCTGGAAAATAAGTAAGGTTTTTCCTATATTACATGCCCAGATTTCTTTTCTTATCATCTTTCATCTCTGATCCTAGCGAAATATGCCTTTGTGTACAAAATAGTTGCCTCCTGATGTCTCAAAACTATCGGCAAGGATGTAATTGCCGCTACCATAAGACAATTCGTTATCTCTTCATGATGATTTACTCCCTCCTCTAGATAATTCGCTGCCTTGGGGAAGATAATTCGCAGAGGAAAGAACACAATGCCTTAAGAGCGGAGATGAATCCACTTGTGCAACATGTTGAAAATGAATTCGCCCTCCCCTTATATAGGTGATTAGCAACCTTGAAAAGGCGTGTCTTTTCCATGGGACAACTTGTTCTTTTGGCCAATAAAATGTTTAAATTGACTTGTTTTTTTAACTCCTCAGCCGACTTGCTTGGGATTTTTAAAAATGATTTCAGAAACTTTAAATTTCCCTCTAACTTCGCAACTACCTTGTGTTTGAGCAATCCGTATAAGGGGGCGGAATTTTGATATTGAAGAGGGTTTTGCTTCTTCAATTTTCACACAAAGCGCGGAAATCACCCCTTTGAGAGGATAGATTACTCTTGGGGTGGCGGAATCCGCCACCCATTGAGGATTTTTCCTCAAGTCACTTCATTCTCCGCCATGATCCATCTCATTTTGACTTGGCAAAGTACTTAATAACTTTATGCTGATGGTTTATCTTGCATTTTAGGAAGGAATTGCGTCACGTTTAGGTCCTCAAAACTCAAGGCATAAATTATAGCCCAGTGAGAGGAATCCGGACTCTTCTCTATCCTTGACCTTCAACACACAAAAAAGAACTCAGTCTAATTCAGTCTTATATCAGATTGTTGTTTAGTTGTATTTCACTTAGACTCATGGCCTTGACATTGTCTATTTTCCCTTCAAATTGTCTTAAGTTCCTCTTTCTTGATGATCAGATTATAGGGTAAGGTGACTCTCAGCTTGTTTCAATCTGAATTGAGCATGCTTAAGTTTGATTTCTCATGGTTGTTTACTCTTTCTCAGTTTGATTTCATTTTTTCTATGGATTTGATCTTCATGTCACGCCAAATTGCCCTCCAATGATCCTAAGACTCGCACCTAGGCAAACTTTGAAGGTAGGCCATGGCTAGGAGCTATGGGATTATAATCCTTGGAGGGTAGCATAATTTGCCACCCTTCAAGGAATTCTCCTTGATCCCAATCTCAAACTCAATCCAACTTATCATACTTTTTTCTCTTTTGGATCAAGTTATTATCAAATTGCATTTTGTTCAAGCCCAAGTGTTTTAAACTCGCCTCCTCCTCACTCCATACAAAGGCGGAATTATCAATGATGAGAGGAATTAAGGATTCCTCAAGGTAGGCGAAATTCCGCAAGCCTTGACGAATATTCCTCATCATACATTGCCTTGTCATTTTACCTTAGAACTTCATAGAAACTCCATCCTATCACTTTTATCTCCTTTTATTTTCTCACTACAATTCAAGTGGAGGGGTATTGTGTCTTATACTCACTCTTAAGCTTTGACGAATATTGAGGTGCCTAGAGGATTTCAGAATCCTCAAAGGCTAGCGGATTCCACCATGCCTTGAGGATTCTTCCTTCTACTTACTATCTTCCTTGTTTCATCTCACACTTTGAATTTGCCCAACTATCTTCCCTCGTTTATCAAACTTGCAACCAATTTGGTCTTGGAGCTCTCTCATGCAAGGGGAAGAAATTTGGGGGGTAAGAGGAATTTCATCCTCGGACATCGTCGAATTCTGACCCAGGGGCAGGATTTTCAGTTGCAACTTAACTCCCCATTTCAACACCTAGTCATTTTTTAGCTCAGGAGCAGGAGGATTCAAGTATAAGTTACATTTATTTCCTTTCTTACACTTTAAGTTATATTTGCATAAATATTGTCAGGATGTTTGACATAGGTTTCAGCTTCGTAGGAGTTAAAATGCAGATTTTAGAATTTGGGGGTTTTCAAAAAATTCCAGATTTAGCCAAATTTCAAGATTCAGCATGCCTTCAGCGTTGTTACTTCTTGTTGTGTGGTTTTCACATCATCACCCCATTGCAAATGGGGAAACCCTCTTTTGCTGCTAGGTCTAAGTAGCAGGGTGACTTTGGCAACAATCTGGGTGCAGGAGGTTTTCTTTGAGCAAAATCTGGGGATTTACAGAATTTGGCTAAGTCTGAAAGTGGGAAATCAAGATAGAAATCGAGCTAAGGAAAGGTAAAATTGGCCTAAGTATGGAATTTGAGATGAAACTCTTTTTGGTTCCTATCAATTTGAGATGAGACTCATTTTGGTTCCCATCAATTTGAGATGAGACTCATTTTGGTTCCTATCAAATCCTTTCCTCTTCTTGTCGATTAATAAAGGAGGGAAGAAGATGAGATATAAGTTGAGCCCTTGTAGGATGAGCTGGAAACAAAACCACTCACCAAGACCTCTTCACTAAATTCGAATTTTGCATGGACCTAAATCTTGGCATAGATCAAGGCAAAGCAGCCCCAAGAGTGAAACGAGTGGACCTGGTTTGTAAACTCTAAGCCCAAGTTCGATCCGAATGGGCCCTAAATCTGGGCTCAAAACTCTAGGAAATCTGCCCTATATCCCTAACGTGTGGCCTTCGGACTGCATATCAGATTTAAACTTGAATAAATGGGACCTAAATCAGTCCCAAGTATGTAACGTATGGACTAGATCTGGTATAGATCAGGCCCTAAATCATTTAAAACCAACCCCTTGGTCCCAAATCTGATCTCTAAGCATATAACATGTGGGTAAAAAACAAGTGGGGACTCCAAAATTCAAGGCATGGACCTAAATCTAGGCGCAGAACATTAAAATCAGACCAAGCATGAAACTTGTGAGGCCTAATCAGGCCTAAATTCGAATTTGCATGGACCCTATAGCCTAACTAACGTATGGGCTCTAAAATGAAGGCTCCCAAATGAAATTTATATATGGAGGAACAAAACTCAACGCAGATCTAGACAAGTAAAGAGGCACAAAACTCGATGCAAACATTAATTAAGCAAGGGTAAGCCTCACATTTAATGCAAGGCTTCATCGAATTCAATGATGAGCATCAATTGGGCCCATGTATACCTCGAACTTAACCACATGAGGGCCCTAAATTCGAAATTGAAATGGCAAAAGGAAATAAATTTAATGCAAGGCCATACATTCAATGCAACTGAAGCATTTAATATATGATGATAAGGATTAAATATCATAGCATTGCAAGGGAAAATCAAGATCTATCTAAACAAAGTCATTTCTATAATTCAAGGATCTTACTGATTGCAAGCATAGCTGAGAAATTTCAAACCAGCTGGGGTAGACTGGTGGTTTTTCCTAATCGTTTCATTGCATCCTTGCATAAAGGAGTTGATAAAGTGTGACTTACATCACTTTATTTTAATTTTGCAGGTCAAAGGTTGACAATTTACAAGCATTCACTTGCAAATGCTCAAGATTTTAACAGTTTACCAGCAAAGTTGAAGTCTGATTTCGATCATCATACACGATTTCAAGGCCTACATTAAAGAAAAGTCATCATAAGGCTTGAAATTTCTTTCTTTTGCTGCTATAAACAGTGACCTTCAGATCCACTTCACTCTGTATCAGACTTTGTTATTCACATCCCAGTCCCATTTTTTTTTATTAATATCATATTGAAATTGGATTGATAAGGACGCTTGAGCATCTAGGATAGAAATTCAATTAGACTCTCAATGTTTCCATATCATTTTGTATCTTAGATTGACTAGATTTTAAGTTTGATATAAAATCATAGAAGTTTGATTTGCATACATCAACACATAACAAATTCAAGTTTCATGTAACAAAATCAGGAATTGACTAAGGGTTTTTTGTTGCAGGTTCTACTATGGAGAAAGGTGGTGAGAGCTCCAGATCTAAGGCCTAGAGGGGCTGAAACCTCAGAGACAAGACCTCAATCCAAAGAAACAAATGACACACAAGCCCAAGATCAAATGGGAGGTGATCAAACACCTAAAGGAAAGGGAGTCAGGCCCACCAGTGAAAGCAAGAAGCACAAAACCAAAAGTTCAAAGGATTGGTGCATAAGATAAAGGTAAAGAAAGAGAGATTTATCAACAATGAGGTGGAGGGGATCAACACATCTAAGAAGGCGTCTCAGAAGATCAAAGCATTGGTGGTATGCAAACCCTTTATCACTACACCAACAGAGATTTGGCAGTGGAAGGAAGGCTAAGTTGAAATCTATGCATTGGAACATCTTCAAGATAAAAAGATATATGGAGGAGCAAGAGAGCCAAGCACGAAGTATATGGAAGATGAAGCAATTGAGAAGATGAGCCATCACAACTGAAGACTTAACAATGATTCCTCATCAGCAAGTAAGGGGTATTTATCAAGTTTCTAGATGAGTTTGTTGAGGTGGCAGCCCTTTGCTCAACCAATTATGCCAAGTGCCCCCATGAAGATGATTAATGAGATTGTGTCCAGGTTCATTGAATGTGGAAAAAAGGATAAGGATGAGGAGCACAACTCCCAAGGTGATGAGGTGGTAAAGGCTCATGTGACCCTAAATTTTCTCATTGGTTGATAAATTTCTTATTGGCCCATTTGGCACCAAGTGGCATAGGCCCACATGGCCTTTTTATTTATTGGCTCTTGGAGGCATTTGAATTTTCTCATTGGTCTACTATTTGGTGGCTTCTTCTACAAGCTCTCTATTCTCATTGGTCCATTTGTTGGTGATCCTTATCTAGTTGTTATGTATTTGAATTTTCTCATTGGTCCTTGGAAGGCAATATAATTTTCCCACTGGCCCATGATTTGGTGCCCACATGTCATTGGTTGACAATTTGGAAACCCTAATTAGGGCTTGTAAGGATTAATCCTAGTCCTTGATCTTCAATCAATTTTGGCCCTTCATTGTAATTGAATACCTATAAAAGGCCAAGGCCTCCTCATTTTGTAATTCATTAGATCGGGAGATTATAGTAGGAGAGGAGACTAGATTAGACTAGGCTAGCTAAGGGAAAGACTTGATCAAATTGTTGCTATGATGCTATCAAAGTAATGGATAATTCATTGTTGGTTCTTCATGGTGAATTACTTGATTTTGCTTTGAAGTGCTGCATGATTTACTCAGTCTTTCACTTGGAGTAGATTTATTTTCATGTTGAAGTAGCTTAGTTGAATGAAAGTAATTGTGGATGTTTACTTGATTGACTTGACAAATCTAGACCACTAGCCTTTTGTTGATTGTAAGTGTGTCTTGTGTGGTAAGCCGATAATTGAAAATACTTAACTTCAATTGATATTCAATCTTTAGTTTACATCCATTTGATGGGATTAAAGAGGAGATATTGATTTAAAAACCATTTGAGTATTCAAGTAATAAAACCACATCTAGTAGAGTCCAATTCATCCATACTTCCTTGCATTCATAGTTAGAATTAGAAGTAGAAGTTGAATTTAAGTTTGAGTTGAAGTTGAAAGTTTGAAATCAAAATATATTTTTATTGCACATTGTGAAGCTAAATCTCTAGAAGTGCAAGAGTTGATATCCATTGAATGAATGGCGTAACTCTCCTAAGTGATTAGTGGAAAATCACATCATTGCAACTGAGAGAATGTCCACGATAAAAGGAACCTTGGAAAGATGACCTTATATCAAGAGAGGATTGAATAATTGGCGTTTCACTTTGAAACATTGAGTATTTGATTCTGCATGTTGCAGTGGAATAAAACTCACATCAACAGAAATTGGCGCTAGAGGGAGGGCTGAACAAAGTTCATTTGTGGAGCCATCAACAAGAGTGGGCTTTCAAAGTTACATTTGAGATGTGAGAAATCTCTTCAAAAGTGAAAAATCCAAAAAAAAAGTGAAAACTTGAAAAATCCAAAAAAAAAAAAATTCAGAAAATCCAAAAAAAAATAAATTCAGAAAATCCAAAAGAGGTTTCTCAATGGACAAGTAGGTGGATGTTCTCCCAATTTGGTTTGATTTGAACAAACGTTTGCATCCATGTGGATTGTCTCAGCTTGAAGAATCAAGACAGTGTAGGATCCATGGTATCACAAAGCACGAAGAGATGCATTGCTTGATATTCCTTTTGAGGGTGGACTTGGCATTAAGAGGAAGAATTTATTTTTCAGGAGTGTATGAGCCTGCGGTACTTGTTAGTTCAGAATTGGATTTCCTCGAGTTCAAAGAAGATATTAATAGGAAACCAAGAATTGGATATGGAGGAAATACTTGGTGTAGTGTGCATAGCCTCTCACATTTGGATTATATTTGCCCATCTTGTCAGGACATCATTGACTTAATCAAGTTCCAAATGGGTTGCTATGAGGAAATATCAATAGGGGATGGCAAAGATTTCTCTCAGCTTCCAAGTTGGATGTCAAATGAAGAGGGCACATATCACTCAAGTTGGGAACAAATGTTGAAGAAGGAAATCAGTTACATTAAGGTAGCAGGGCTGAGCATAGCGACAAGAACATTCAAGTAGAGGAAGAACTTTCATGCATTACTCCACAAGGTGTTGAAAACAAAATTAGGGAGGCAATAGAATTCATCCAAGGAAGAGAAAGGATGGCAGGCAAAGATCAACATGTGGAAGCACTTGAAGAATTACAAATGGATCATCGCAAGGTGGAAGAAGAGGACATCTTTTGTGAGCTTTCGTGCATAATTCAAGAGGTGGTTCTTGAGGATGCATTGCAAGAAATTTCAAACATCCCTAGGGGGAAGGAAATCAAGTTGACAGATTGAGTGAAGAATTACAAGCTATCACAGATGAATCTAGACATGAGGATCAATTTGAAAAGGCATTACAGGACATCATCACCACCATATTCTTTGGGGCGGTGCTAAAAGATCTCAAGGAAGAAACACAAATAGAGTCATTGCCCACGGCATCTCAAGACAGACTAGTTCTTGCAAGTGGCATGATCCACCATCAACTTCGACCTCCAGAGACATTGCCACTTGCCATGTTATTTGATGATCAATCCATGGAGATGTTTGATAGTTCTCCTATCAGTATTGACAATACCATGCTTGATGTTCCACATGAAGAATTGCAAGATGTTCCTAAAGACAAATCAATTGGCAATTTCATTACAAATGATGCAGCTTCAAGTGTATTTAGTGAGAATGTGCAAGATATGTTGAGCGAGGAACAAGTTACTCCCATAGAAGAAGAAAATGAAGAACAGTTTGGGTGGGTGCAACAACTGGATATTGCATTTGATCAGCTTGGGGAGATATTTGGAGGAGAAATCATCACCGAATCTTTCATCTTTGAGGATGCACTTAGCAATGCTCACAAGGATGCGTGGTTCATACGGTACAAGGACAAGCCTCCAAAAGCGATATTCCAACTGCTTGAATTCAAGATTGATCCTGTCTTGACCACCCATGAGTTCAATGTTGATGCTAGTGGGATGGGATATCACCAACTTTGACAACCTAAAGCTGTGGAGAATTTCTAGGTTCCATTCAATTACAAAGCATGCCAGCTTGTATCTTTCCCTGCTTTTAACGTTGAAAGTCATGAAAGTTATTATTTTGATTATGGTGATCTGGGAAAGGCAACTTGTTTATGGATTGATCATGGCTCATATGAACCTCCTCAACTGTTGATTTTGCATAAAAAAATTCTTGAGTTTGAGTGTGAGGTGACAAAAAATTTCTTAAAGTACAAGGACAAGTTTTCCAAATTGAGAACCATCACCCAGGCCTTGCTGCTCTTGAACATTTTGAGAAACCATATCCGATCAAGCATGTATATAGCTCTTGTGAGCATTGTCCCTCTAGGAGTCTTGTACATAGTTAGAGTAGGTTTGTCTTGAACCATTTGGCTCAAGAGGGTTAGTATAGATTTCTTTTCAGTTGTTTTAGTTTAGGGGTTTTAGGAATCATGTGGTCAGTTTGCCTTGAGTCCGTTGACTAAAGCTTCTTTAATGATTCCTGGCGTAGTCTGGAGTTGTTAGTTTAGTTTGCTTTAGAGAGTCAATTTTTAGGTTTGCCTTGAGTCATTTGACCCAAGTAGTTTAGTGGTAGCTGCTTAGTCTCCTCTAGTTTAGGCATCTGCTTTAGCTAGTTTAGAGGGATCCCAATTTGTGAGAAAGGCAGTTATACAACACACTTTGGTGTTCTCCAATAGATTTGTTCGGTTTATTTCTTGCATACCTCTTGCGAGGATACCTTGAACTGGAAATTGTTCCTAATAGCCAATCCTTCGAAAATGTTTTGTCCTAAATAGGGATTGAATTCATTCGTTATGTCTGGGATTTCTGAGTCTTTCAGTTACAACATTTTACTCACACTTAATAGCTCCAAGTTCTTTGGGAGTTCTCAAACTGAAATTCGGATTAGTGAAAATCATACACCTGCTTCAGCGCCACTGTGGTTTTCCAAACCCTCTAGAAGCCTCACTTCTTGTAAGCCAAACAAAAGAGTGAAAAGAAAAGAAAAGCAATATCAAAAGAAAAAGAAAGGAAAAGGAAGGAATGCAAAAGAAAGAAAATGGAAAAGGCAAAAGAAAGTAAGGCAATTTGGCTCTGAGTGTGTGAATACCTTTATCGGTGTTGCTAAACAAAAATACTAAAGGTAGAGAAATGTTCGTGGTTGACCATAGCGATAACCTTGTCGGGGCTATGGACCCCTTAGATTTAGATTCTTATCTCAATTCATGGTTCCTCCCATTTTAAGTACAATTCCTAGTCATTGGATAGGTGAAAAGGGAGTTAACTGAAGACTCTTGAATCTAAGTAAGTTCTATTCTTGAAATGTTCAGGAACATTTCTTTGGGTGGGTGTTAGACGTTGTGTGGTTTTCACACCATCACCCCATTGCAAATGAGGACCCCCTCTTTTGCTGCTAGGTCTAAGTAGTAGAGTGAGCTTGGCAACAATCCGGGTGCAAGAGGTTTTCTTTGAGCAAAACCTGGGGATTTACAGAATTTGGCTCAGTCTAAAAGTGGGAAATCAAGATAGAAATAGAGCTAAGGAAAGGTAAAATCGGCCTAAGTATGGAATTTGAGATGAGACTCATTTTGGTTCCCATCAATTTGAGATGAGACTCATTTTGGTTCCTATCAAATCCTTTCCCATCTTATCGATTAATAAAGGAGGGAAGAAGATGTGATATAAGTTAAGCCCTTGTAGGATGAGCTGGAAACAAAACCAATCCCCAAGACCTCTTCACTAAATTCGAATTTGCATGGACCTAAATCTGGGCATAAATCGAGGTGAAGCAGCCCCAAGAGTGAAATGTGTGGGCCTGGTTTGTAAACTCTAAGCCCAAGTTTCATCTGAATGGGCCCTAATCGGGGCTCAAAACTCTAAGAAATCTTCCCTATATCCCTAATGTGTGGCCTTGGAACTGCATATAAGATTTTAATTTGAATAAATGGGACCTAAATCAGTCCCAAGTATGTAACTTATGGGCTAGATCTGGTATAGATCAGGCCATAAATCATTTAAAATCAACCCCTTGGTACCAAATCTAATCTCTAAGCATGTAACATGTGGGTAAAAAACAAGTGGGGACTCCAAAATTCAACGCATGGACCTATATCTGGGTGCAAAACATTAAAATCAGACCAAGCATGAAACTTGTGAGGCCTAATCAGGCCTAAATTCGAATTTGCATGGACCCTATAGCCTAACATATGGGCTCTAAAATCAAGGCAATTGCAGGGATCCCAAATGAAATTTATATATGGAGGCACAAAACTCGATGCACATCTAGATAAGTAAAGAGGCACAAAACTCGATGCAAACATTAATTAAGCAAGGGTAAGCCTCACATTTAATGCAACGCTTCATCAAATTCAATGATGAGCATTAATTGGGCCCGTGTATACCTCAAACTTAACCACATGAGGGCCCTAAATTCGAAATTGAAATGGCAAAAGGAAATAAATTCAATGCAAGGCTATACATTCAATGCAACTAAAGCATTTAATATAAGTGTTACCAATTTCATTTTGAGTTCAAATTGGTACAGCCATGCTGGCTGGAATTATTCTTTTATATTTGAAAAACATGCTTAATGCCTATGTCAGTCTTTTGATTTATTCTATGAGTATAAATTTACATTTTATGACGAAAAAGTAAGCAATAACATGAAGTAAGAATGAATTACATCTTATGCTTTTCTGAAAATGTAAATTTGTTTATTCATCAAAGTGCTCATTACGTTTCACACAGGCCGTGAAACTAACCAAAGATAGAAGAATTGAAATCTGATGTACAAACATAAATGTAAATGCAGAAATGAAATGAGTCATGGTTGCCAGCCATTGCCTGGAATGACTGGCTGCGTTGAAGTTCTTCCGAGCCTTTGATTCCGCTGCTTCATTTTCCATTTTCCCGCTCCAAATCCTGCAAGATAAAATGAGTTAGATCAATATGATCTAAGCAATGGCCAACAATCTCATCATTCTGTCTTCTGCATACTCATTTACATCCAAGATATAAGAAAGCAATCAGTGTATTGCTAATGAGTTTGTTTCCTGTACAGTATCACGCCTATCACTGACCTGTGGATGCAAATGTGGCTCCCACAAGGGTTTGAGCCCAACATGTCAGTGGTAGGAGTGATTCAGATCAACAGAAAAAGATAAATACAGTATTAAAGGAGCATGTAATCATTCATGGAACCTTTTATTGTATTATGGATGCAAGTATGAAACAACAAATTGCTCAGAATCTGTTTAAGGGACTTTTTTCCTCAAATTGAAACCTTACAGCTTAATAGAAACAACAACAGTACAAGAACAGAGTATGAGAAGAATGCTGGAAAAGGGTCATTTCATAGTATCAGAAAGGCCGGCTAACAATCTGAAAATTATGAACAAATCTTTAGAACAACATTAAAACAAGTTCAGCATGATCAAGCATATGACTTAAAATTCAGTCACCTTCAGACAAATTCAGGATAGTTACTTCTATGAGATAGTCTATTGAAGGAAATGATATTCTAAGTGTTGTTGAATTAAACTTCTAGAAAACAGAGGCTGTATTCAAATAAACATGGAGGTTTTTGTAAAAATGCAATGCATTCTCATGGGTAAACTCTCATAAACCTTCAGAAGATAGACTGAGAAACACAGAGATCAGAGAGTAAAGAAGTCTTATGGAAAGACACCAATAGAAAAACGGCAGTAGAAACCTCAGGCCAGTGCAAAAAGAGGAGTTTCTTCTATGAAACCAGAGCAGCAATAAGTGGTAAAGCTCAGATTTTGGTAAAGTATAAACGGTAACTCCCAGCAAAGCACATCAACAGCAAAATGGAGCAAGCAATGAACTTTTTCTAACATGAATACATCAATATAAAAGAGACACTGGCAAAACCCTCGGTTCTAAAAATGTTAGAAAAGAAACAAAATCAGAAATTGATGCTTCAACCAAGAGGATCCCAGATTGCAGTTAAGTTTGGTGTATTGAGTGACAGTAAAATGAAAGTTTTTCTTTCAGTTTCATGCCGTGAGCTATGAAGAAACAAAAAACTAATAAATCTTCAAACCCTCAATGGTAGTATTCTTTTCTAGAGTTTTTAGCAGCTCTAAACCCTCATGTGAAAGGAGGGATATGCCAACAACATTGCAGAGAACAACTGAGGAACCAGAATGATGCCAAGTAAATAAAAATGAAATTCTTCTATGGCGGCCAGAATAGCAGTAATATAACTTTCAGTTTCACGGCATGGTGTTAACAGTCCAGAAAAACAAATTCTCAGATTTTACTAAGTGTTATTAGCGGCTTCTAGAAAAAGAACAGCAGAATAATAGCAAAAACGTGTTCAAAAGTTTCAAACCCTCATGTGAGAGAGGGAAAATCTGTGTGAAACCCTGTAGAATGACATTGTAGAAAACGGCAGGGTATTGCCAAGAAAATACTAAGATACTTCTTCTTAATGGCAGCCCCAGAAAATGTGATAGTAAGAATGATGCCAGATTTTTTTCCAAAAAGATCTTCAGACACGTCAACAAAGAACACAAATGATGTGTTTTCTTCCCGTGGATGAGTATAAACGGCAAGCATAATAGAAAACACACGCCTGCAGATTCATGTTTCAGAATCAAACTCTCAATATTTGCAGCAGTAGAATTCAAGAGGGTAATAAATTTAAGCTTTGAGGAAATACAAGTCCATAAAGAATAGCAGAGAAAGGAATCAACAAGTGTTCACATTTTCAAATGCTTATGGTAGCTGGTTCTTACCCAGTTCGAGCATCTGGTGGACGCCTCTCATGGTGACTAAGTCACGTTGCTGCAAGCCTCAATAATCTTCAGGAAAACAGGGCACATTAAGGAAGTATCATGGTGGTATCCACAGCAAAATCCAACAATGGCGGCGGCTTAGAGCTCCAAACCCTCATGCTCGAGAAGAATGAATGAAAAAGAAAAGAATGCAATGTGTTTAGGGTTATTTTGTCGCCCCAAAATGTATTGTATAAATTCTTTCAAGTCCACCGCCAAAGGGCTTTACATGGCATTTTAAAAGTGTTAAGTATATTGCCTAATTTATAACTATATGCGTTCTTAACATATAGTAATAATATTAGGTAATTTATTTAATTTATTTTCATTCTTCTACTTTCTTGATTCATTAACATTTAGTAATTATTAATAGATTTAGTCAATATATCAATTAATAATTATTAGATGCTTCTTGAGGCGTTGTCATGTAATTTAATATTTATTGATTGATGGATCTTTATAAATCAATTGATAAGTATTAAATTTCCTTAAAAGGAAG
>MU223633.1:1320445-1339827 GCA_018584345.1 Thuja plicata | reverse complement strand
TTTGTTTTTGAGTTAAGTGTCACCTGAAATTGTTGTTTCAATTTTCATTCAGTTTGGTATCCACTTAAGTTTAAGTGCAGTTTTCAAGTTTAGAGTTTCTTTTCAGTTTCTTTCCTTTCAAGTCTTTCTCCCTTTTCCTGAGATAAGTAGTTTTAGTGTGATAACCAGCTAGGAGCCGGCCTTATCCGGAGATTCACTCCATTTTCTGAGTAACCCACAAATTAGGAGTGATTCCATGTTACCTTGAAATTTCAAGTTTCTAGCAATTTGAAGGGTGCAATTTCAGGTGATAACAATAAGATGATAAGCATTAAATATCATAGCATTGCAAGGGAAAATCAAGATCTATATAAACAAAGTCATTTCTATAATTCAAGGATCTTACGTTAAATCTGATTGCAAGCATAGCTGGGAAATTTCAAACCAGCTGGGGTAGATTATGGTGTTTTTTCCTAATCGCTTCATTGCAGCCTTGCATAAAGGAGTTGATAAAGTGTGATTTACATCATTTTTTTTAAATTTTGCAGGCCAAAGGTTGACAATTTACCAGTATTCACTTGCAAATTCTCAAGATTTTAACAGTTTACCAGCAAAGTTGAAGTCTGATTTCGATCATCATACACGATTTCAAGGCCTGCAGTAAACAAAAGTCATCATAATGATTGATTTTTTTTCTTTTACTGCTATAAACAGTGACCTTCAGAGCCACTTCACTCTGTATCAGACTTTGTTATTCACATCCCAGTCTCATTTTTTTATTAATATCAGATTGAAATTGGATTGATAAGGGTGCTGGAGTATCTAGGATAGAAATTCAATCAGATTCTCAATGTTTCCATATCATTTTGTATCTTAGATTGACTAGATTTTAAGTCTGGTATAAAATCATAGAAGTCTGAGTTTCATACATCAACACATAACAAATTCAAGTTTCATGTAACAAAATCAGGAATTGACTAAGGGTTGTGAGAGCTCAAGATCAGAGGCCAAAAGGGTTTGAAACCTCAAGGACAAGACCTCAAGCTATTTTGATATCCTTACTCCAAGACCATCCTTGATAGAGCCTAGCTGCCAGTCAGGCATCCATAGCCCGAACGAGGTTATCGTTGTGGTTCACTACGAACATTGCTCTACTTTTAGTGATTTTTATTGAATAGCACCAGTAGAGATATTCGCACACCCAAAGCCAAAATTCCTTTGACTTTTATTTCCTTTTATCATTTGTTTTCATTTTTTGATTCAATTTTGAGAGCCAAAATCCAAGATCAATGGGAGCATACCCACTGCCCAGACCAACTCTCTTCCCTTGTCATGAATTTTTCCTTTTTTTTATTTTGCTTTTTTCATCCCTTTTCAATCCCTTTTATTTTGGCCTGCAAGTAGTGAAGCTTGTAGAGGGTTTGGAAAAGCCACAGTGGCGCTAAAGTAGGTGTATAATTTCTGCCACCAATTTCACCTTGAGAACTCCCAAAGAACTCAGAGCAATTAAGTATGAGAAAATGTTGCAATCGAAAGACTCGGGTACTCAAAACACAACTATGACTCAATCCAAATTTAGGACAAATCCTTTCTAAATGATAAAGCTATTAGTAGCAATCTCCAATTCAAGAAATCCTCACATCGAAATATCCAACTAATAAACCAAACAAATCTACTAGGAAAAATACCAAAGGGTGTCGTATGATACCTTGTCCCCCTCATGAATTGGGATCCCTCAAACTAAACTAACCAGAGCAGACACCTAAGCTAAAGCCAATTGAAGAAACTAAGCCACAAACCTACTTGGGTCAAAAGACTCAAGGCAAACCCACAAACTGACCCTCTATAGAAAACTAAACTAAATAACTGATAGAGCCACTAAAGAAATCTCCAGTCAACTTACTCAAAGCAAATTAACTTCCTAGCTCCTAAGACACCTAAACTACTGACAAAAAGAAACCTACTCTAACCCTCTTGAACCGAATTGCTCAAGACAAACCTTCTCTAACTATGCACATGACTCCAAAGGGATGACCCTCAAAAGAGCTATATACAGACTTGATCTAACATGGTTTCTCAGGATCTTCAAGAGAAACAAGGCTTGGGTGATGGTTCTCAATCTTGCAAACTCATCTTTGTATTCCAAAACAAAACTTGTCACCTCACACTCAAATCTAGGAAATTTATAATTTAAAATCAACAATTGAGGTGATTCAAATAGGCCATGGTCAATCCAAATGCAAGTTTTTTTCCTAGATCTCCATAATCAAAATAGAAACTTTCAAAATTAAGAGCATGGAAAGAAACAACCTAGTGTGATTCGAATGGGTACTCTGTTTCAAATCCTTGTGATCATCCACAGCCTCAGGAGGTCGAAGTTGATGGTGAATCCTCCCATTGGCGTCAGCATCAAATTCATGAGTAATTAAGGCAGAATCAATCTTGAAATCAAGCCCATGATATATGTCTTTGTACAACATGAGCCATGCATCCTTGTGAGTCTCTGTAAGCGTATCTTCAAAAATCAAGGATTCTTTGATGACTTCTCCATCAAATAACTCCTCAAATTACTCAAATGCAAAGTCCAATTGTAGCATCAACCCAAACTGTTCTTCAACATCAACCCAAACGTTTTGAGGACAGTTGTATGAAAAGGAAACTTCCCCCAACTGTTCCTGATTTCAAAAAACAGTAGGAAACTGTAGGAAAGGTCACCTGACATTGGGGACAGCGATCGGTCCCCAAAACGTGCAGGAGATGCCTGAAACGTCCTAGATCCATCCCCGATATATTCAGATAATTTTTGACATTAAAAATTAAATAAAAACACTTTTTTAAAATTCTTTTTGCCAAATTGACAATGTGGGGCCCACAAGGTTTGAATTCGTGCCCGCGGACGATAAAATTCGTACTTAAATATTCGGCAATGAAATTCATGATTAAATATGTTTAAAATCTTATATATTAAATCATAAATATTAAATTCGTGATTATATAGTGTAACAAGAATCACCCAAAAATCGTGTCAATCGTCGGTTTGGCAATTCAATTTGGGCTTCCCAATTTTTTTGAATCGTTGAACCAGATCGGCGATTTCCTCGCTATGAATCGCATGAATCACCGATTCAGCGATTCATTCAAAAAATCGTCAAAATCGCCTGCATGAATCATAAAAAGTCGACCCGTGTGGCTTGATAAAAAGTCAAGTCAATTTTTTTTTTTAAAATACATCTTTTTTAAATATTTTTTTTGCCTTTCCTCTTTGTTTTAACTCTAAAGGGCCTCCTAATTGTTTAGCATGAGTAGAAGAGAGGAAAAGTGAGAGAGAAGAAGAGAAAAGAAAAACCACAGCTTTGCAACCAACAAGAATGAAGAGCACCAAAGAGATCAAAAATCCATTTGGAGAGGCCATAAGATTGCATTGGGAGCATCAAGGAGTCAATAGCAACACTCCTCAACTCATTTACAAGAGGTAAGTGTTGATTTTTTTTGTATGTTAGTTTATTATTCATTTTTTGTTAAATTTTTTTTAGTTTTCATTTGCAAATCTTGAATGTTTTTTAGTTTTACTAAATTGCAAAGTAGGCTTTCCTTTTTTGTTTATTAGTTTGAAACATTGAAGTTTTACTTAAATTTTCTTATTGCAGCAGCCTTACCTTTCATTTTCTATGATGGGTAAAAAAGATGAATGTTGAAAATATACCAAAGACTTTCCTGGAAGAACACAATTTCAAATGAAATGTATGTTTTGTAAAGATATAAATTCTGTTAGCATTTATAGATTCAAATATCACATTGCTGCCATACTTGGACATGATATTACAATTTGCACTAAACAAACTACTAAGGCAAAACGCACTTGTTAAGTACATTAGAAAAATATGAAAAAGAGAAATTAAATAAGAAAAGGCAACTTGAAGGGTCAAGGGTTATTGGTTCCCATGCTCCCACAGCCGCATCTGCATCCGCATCCGCATCCGCAACCTTAGGTTGTGTTGGAGAAGGTTCTTCCAAGCCTCCTTTTCGTCCTAGTGCTAGTGCTCGTGCTAGTGTTGATGCTAGTGCTAGTCATTCTTATACTGAGATTGAGTCCAACCTATTGCAGCCTAGAGTGCGGAAGAACATATTGGATAGTTACTTTTTGCGCCACACTACTCCTAGCTCACAACCCATGCTTGAGGGTATGGGTTTGAACAAGGAGATTCATGATGCTGCCAGAAAAAAAATTTGCAAATTTTGGTACTTTTGAAACATTCCATTTATTGCAGCCAGGTAATTGATTCTTTTTTATTTGTTTTATTTAAGTTTAAAGTTAAATTTTAATTATATCTACTTGTTTAATCATTGATTCACTTTACATAATGATTTGTCATCTAAATTTCTAATCATAATCTATTTGTGGCAGAGCTTCTTGTTGGCAAAACATGATAGATGCGGTTGCTATTTGTGGTCTGGGGTTTAAAGCCCCAACTGAGGCTGAGTTGAGTGGATACCTCGTTAGATGAAATGGTAGAGGATATGAAAGTTGAGCTTGAGGACCGCCGAAAGGAGTGGACTGAAAAGGGTTGCACCATCATGATTGATGGTTGGACGGATAGGAGAAATAGAGCACTCCTCAATTTTCTTGTTTCATGTGGAGGTGATTGATCATTCTACTTTCCTACATGCATTGTGAATTGTGAATCGCGATTGAATAATTTAAAATTTTGATTTGTTGATGATCCATGATAATTCATTGTTTTGTAGGATATACCATGTTCCTCAAATCTATTGATGCTTCCGCTCATATAAAAAATTCCACATACTTATGTGAGGTTATTGAGGAAGTCATAGCAGAGGTGGGGGAAGAAAATGTGGTGCAGGTGGTGACGGATAATGCAGCAAGTTATGTTGCTGCAGGTAAACTTTTAACTTTTCAAGTTTTGAAAATAAATTTATTTGAACTTTTCTAATTCTAAGTTTCCTAACATGTTTAAATTTTGAATTAATTTAAAATTGTTGTAGGTAAACTTTTGATGAAGAGGCACCCCACCATATTTTGGTCTCCTTGTGCGGCACATTACCTTGACCTCATGTTGGAGGACATTGGCAAGCTTGAGTGGGTCAAATCATGCGTAGAAAGGGCCAAAAATATATGCAAGTTTATCTACAGTCATGCATTCATCCTTAGTACTATGAGGGAATACATAGGAGGCAGGGAGTTAGCTCGTCTAGGCATCACGAGGTTTGCCTCGAATTTCATCACACTGCAGTCCTTGTTGACATCAAGGGCAGGATTGAGGAGCATGTTTGTTGGGCCGGAGTGGACTACATCTTCCTATGCTACGACCACTGGAGGGGTAGATGTGGCGAATTGCATCTTTGATGAGGGTGGTTTTTGGAAACCTGCTAAAGAAATCCTTGAGGTAAATTTCTTACAATTTAACATTTAGTATTTATTATTTAATTGTTTAATGATTTAGTTTTATATTTAAGTTTTGACTCAAATGTTTTTATTTACATTATATGCAGGTCACTAAGCCCCTCGTATCTCTCCTACGAACTGCTGATGGGGAGAATCCCTCTATGGGCTACATATATGAAGGCATGGATAGGGCCAAGGAGGCCATTAGAGCCCAGTATGCAAGAGTGCAGGAGAAGTATGCCCCTATTTGGGAGATCATTGATAGGAGATGGCAGAATTAGCTCCACCGACCCATCCATGCAGCAGCTTATTATCTGAATCCAGCATTTCCTTTCCATCCTGACTTCAAGGCGGATGAGGAGGTTCTCACCGGCCTATATACAGTGATCCAGAGGTTGAGTAGTGATGAGGATAGCATAGCTGCAACCATTGAGCTAGAAAATTCAATAATAAAGAAGGACCAATTTTCTCTAGCAGGATGGTCATAGATGCTCGGACAACAATCCAACCAGGTAAAAACTATATATTCTTAAATCTTAAGTTTATGGCTTATAAGTTGTGCATTTTAGTTTTTTATTTTGTAATTTTAAAGTTGTAAATAAAACTAATTGTTTTTGTTTTCCCTTATTTAAGATAGATGGTGGCAAATGTTTGGGCCCACAACCCCAAAACTTCAGAAAATTGTCATTCGTATTCTGAGTCAGCTAAGCAGCGCTTCAGGATGTGAGCGCAGTTGGTCCATGTTCGAGCATATCCACTCGAAGAGGAGAAATAGGTTGTCTATGCAGAGGTTGAATTATCTTGTCTTTGTTCATTACAACCTTCGTCTTAGGATCAGACAGATTTTGGGTGCTGACTCCTCTCTGATCATTCTAGAGGAGTTTGATCAGGAATCAGAGTGGCTCACTAAGGCTGTGGATCCGGTCTTCACTGAGGCTGATCATGAGTGGGTTGACCAGGTAGATAGAGAGGCTGAGGTTGTGGCCATAGAAGAGGAGGCAGCTAGAGCACGTTCAGGCACTGGCAGACGCACACGTGCACGCACAAACACAGGCACTAGTGATGTTGTTCGTGAGCCCATCTTACATGCGGGGGCTATGGCTCAGCAATCCTCTAGGACCTACCTTAGACGCCTTTGTAGAAGGCAGACAGGATACTCAGAGGCTGAGGCTAAGGCTACGGCCAAGCTTGAGGATGATGATAAGGATGATGATGAGGCTTGAGCTAGAGCCTTGTTTTTTCATTTTGTTTACAAATACTAATAGACATAAGTTTCATGGATCTTCATCTTACATACAGTTATGATTTGATGTCTTACGGATCTTCATCTTACATGCATTCTATGATTTGACTTATTATGATCCTATGATTTCAATTTACTTCAGCTACAATTTACATTTTACATGTAACGTATGTGATGGATTTAATATTTATCATTTATGTTCCTTGTTTGGTAGCTTCTATTTGATGATGTTATAGAGTGTTTAAGTTATATTCAATAGAGGGTGCATGAAATAAGTTTTAAATTGTTAAAATCTCTAAATTTCAAGGGTTTTTTTAAATTTGCCGATTCGCGATTCGATTCCGTCTTGCCGATTCCGATTCTCGTTACTTTGTTATAGTCAGAGTATCGATAGACACTAGTAGCACGATGGGATGTTGATCCTAAAGATGTTAGGCAGATTGATGAGGAGGAGGTGCAACCAGGACTAGTCGGACTATCATTGGATGATCCACTTCTGCCAAAGGGAGATAGTGATTCAGATGATTCTAAGCCTTGGGATATTTGATAGCTAGAATGAGACTTAGTTTCATAGGTTTTGCCTATAGCCAGTTATATTTTGATGTTTGAGACTTTTGGATACATGTTTGAGACTATTGTTATAATGTTGTTATACTAATTTATACTGCTGCTATTATCATTTATGTTGTTATACTACTGTTGTAACTCGTGAATCGGTGATTGATTTGCGTATTGTCTTGTTAATAATCAATTATTGACATATCTCTCTCTTTCCCTCTCTCTATCTATAATATCTTAATATATTTTAAAAAATTCAAACACACACACATATATTAAAAAATTTTATAATGTCGTCCCCTGTTGTCCGCTATTTTTATCTCTTTAGGAAACATCCTAGAAATGCGTCCCCTGTCGAGCCCTCGACCCCGTCCTCGAAATTTCGCAGAACATAATTAATGATATATATATATATATATATATTCACGAATAATATAATTATCTCGAATATCAGCTATATATAAAATATAATTCAGATATATATTAGAGATATATGTATATAATGTAAATCAGATGTATGTAATGGACCCTTCATAAATGTAGATACGTATCATATATATATATATATATATATATATGATTTCATTACCAACTATATCCATAATCTATGATCCTTCGATTTCCTGATTTAGACTCCGTCTGATCAGTTCCCGAATATATATATTTAATAATCCGTTCTTCCCTTTGATGCTTGAAGAAGGTATATCTTTTCTGACACCTTTGACTATCGATCTTAATCTATTTTCATCCTGTCGATGTTATTCTTTGCTTGATGTTTATTAATACATCATGGTCGCATTCCTCTCAGGACTTAGTCATCAACCTAGCCGTTGTTCCATGTAGCAATTATATGTATTGTCTTTATTTCTTTCTGCCAGCTCAAGAACCAACTCCTAATGATTTTGTACTATTCGTATTAATCCACCATGACATATAGTGCTAGCTTTTGGGTAACTTTTGCAATACCCTTAATCGTTGCTTCTCCTTATTCATTATGAAAATCATTGTTCTAAACAGTTATTTGACATTAATATAAACTTTACGTACCTTGATATAGATTGCTCTGTTGCATTGACATGATATTATCTTTACGCACCTTAATATAGATTTCTTTTTTATACCATCAATCCTCCTATTTCCAATGTTTCATATCAATGTTGTGCCATCCTTCTAAGTAAATACTCTCCACGTTGAGAGTTGCAACCCTTGCTTTGTCACCTCTCTTTATAATTAATGAATGCTAAGTTATATTCGTTTGTTTCTGCCCATCTTAAATGGAGAAATCATATTATATACTGGGTTATATTAGTATTACAACATACAATTCACATACTGCTTACGGTAATCAGCAGATTACTAATTATAATATTAAAAAAATCAATATTAAAAATAATATTATTGCAATATTAATAGTTGATATAGATTAAAATTTGATATTATATTGATTATTAATGATTCTATTATATTTATTCATTATGTTACTATATTCATTTATTCATTGATTGTTCATTTATTAATATTAAATATTAATATTATATCAATTAATATATTATATTTATCATTATAATTTATTACTATGTATTTGTTTATTAATTGTATCTCATTCCAGGAAGGGGGCATCACAGTTTAAAGGCAGTTTGTGATTGACTTTAGGTAATAGTTGACTTTATGAATAAGTCTGAATGTATTATGCAGCAATTGCCAATAATTCATGATAAACAAAGAGGACAATATGGCGTGGTTTAGATATAATTCAACCAATACAATTTGTTTATTAGAGAGAGTTACAATGATATGACTGAAGTTGTCAGAATGGAAGTTTCATTAGATATAAAAGAGCAGCCACCACAATGGAGCAGTGATATATAATAAGGGACTACTTTATTAAACACAGATGAAAGTTACAATGAGCAGCAATCCTATGTTATGTGGTGTTGTTATGTTGGAATAGCCCCTATGAAAGTTTCTATAGGAGTTTCTCCATGTAAGTCCAATGTTATGTGGTGTTGTTATGTTGTTGATTTGTGTCATTTAGTTGCTATCTTATAGATAGTATTATTATATTATTTTTTTTAGAAGTTCACATAAGATAGCTTCGATAACTAAAATATGAAGGTTGATTTTGATTATCATTAAGGAGATTCTAATTATTGTTTTTTTATTATAATCAGCAGCCTAACAAGGGGCTGACCCTTACACAACCACAACCCAAAGGCTTCAAATAGAACAACAGCACTAAAACAGGGGTGTAGGCTTTTACAAGTAGAGGCCATCAACGTCTTATCAATAGCACACAAATAGAACAAGTGCTGTCAAAAACAAAAAAAAAATAAAAATAAAAAATAAAATAGTACACTAGCACTAAGGATAATAGCCCTCACTCATCGCTTGTAGAGAGGAATGTGAGTTTGAAGAACTATTTTTCCTGCATTGTCGGACATCTGTCCAAGACCACCACAAGGGGGAGTAGCTAATGAAACTCCATTTGGACAGTTGTCGGCACAATGACTAGAGTGCTGAGAAAGTTGTACATTGTCAGCTGAAGCTTGGAGCAGAGCAGGAGCGAAAGGCAAAGAATGGTCCACATGGCCAGAGGGGGTTGCACCAATAGGTGCACCTAAGTGGTATTCTCATGGTTTACAAAAAGGACATCGCCCAGTTTTGCAAAATGAGCATGACCCAGATTTGCAGCAGGAGCATCACCCAAACTTGTAGCACAGGCAACGGTTCGAGCTTTCACCTTTGGAGTAACAGTAGCAGCAGAGTTGGCAGCATGGGCATAGCTTTTTCCCTTTGGGGGGTGGGTAGGAAACCCTTCCCCCAACAGTAGTAGAAACCCCCGAACCACCAATAGCTAGGTGTGAAGCAACCCACCTCCCCCACGACTCACCGAAAACAACAGCAGAAGCAATTCCAGCAGTAGGCATAGAAAAAGGATCCAGACCACCCACAGGGCACTGCATAGTGGGCATTTCTATAGGGACAACAACATTCAAATTCAAATGCTTAGGTCAAGCGTAATACTTGTTGGCACTACAGACGCGAACGACACCACAACATCTACGACATCGCGAAAGTTTAAATAGATTCTAATCATTTTTATTTCCACATTAAAGAAACTTAAAATTTCACATTCACATATTTCATGTTGTGGTTTTTTCAAGCCTTGTATCTCATACATTTATTGGTAAACAATATAAGAGATAAGGATGTAAAACAATAACTATAAAATAGTAAATTAGAATTACTAAATACTTGAACATTGCATTGAACATTAAACATGGAACATTGAACAATAAAATTTTAAATAGTCGAATCAGCAAATGGAAGAGTTTTATTATACAATAGATATCAAAAGTATGAGTATCTAATCATAAAGATGGGCCCCACATACCCCTAGGGTTAGAATAGAACCCATAAAACAAATAAAAAATGTTTTTTTTTAAATGCACTTTATGTAGCTGTCGTGACGGGGGATGCCTGGGCGTCCCCTAAGGGGTCAATGGACGTTGTTTCGTCCCCCTGTCCCCTTCAAGGACGCGGGGACATCCCTGCGTTTCCGGTGGACGGCGGCGATTTGGGTGGCGTCGCTGGGGACGCCAGAACATCGTCCCCACGCCCCCGATGCGCCCCAGTTCCGAGGACGTTGGGGATTTTTGAGGGGGGACATGTCCCCGGGGTACACTGATAATAAGAGATTACTTTATGAAACACAAATGAAAGTTACAATGAGCAGCAATTCAGTAGACTATAAAGTACAACATTTGAGAGGTGTGATTTGCTAAACAAAAGTACCATGTCCCCTTCAAAGACGCCGGGACATCCCTGCATTTCCGGTGGACAGCGGCGATTTGGGTGGCGCCGCTGGGGACGCCGAAACGTCATCCCCACGCCCCTGATGCATCCCAGTTCCGGGGACGTTGGGGATTTTGGAGGGGGGGCACATCCCCGGGGTACACTGATAATAAGAGATTACTTTATGAAACACAAATGAAAGTTACAATGAGTGGCAATTCAGTAAAATATAAAGTACGACATTTGAGAGGTGTGATTTGCTAAACAAAAGTAATTACATGGAGTCTTCGAACAGCAAAATACTAAGTCAAAAAATTTAGTCAACATGTGGCAAACAAATTAGCATGCTAATTGATCATCAAAAGCAAGTAACCATTCATATTGAAGTGATGCGATTTGTAAAGAATGTAATTCATTTCCTTGAAAAAAAATGAAACATATTTTAACAAAAGGTAAGATTTCTATTAAAGGAGTATGTAAAGGTGCAATACATAATAAGAGACTACTTTATTAAACACAGATGAAAGTTATAATCAGCAGCAATTCAGTAGAATATAAAGTTCGGCATTTGATAAACAAAAGTAATTACATGGAGTCTTTGAACAGTAATATATCAAGTCGAAAAACATAGTCAATATGTGGCAAAGAAATTAGCATGCTGATCGATCATCAAAAGAAAGTAACCATTCATGTTGAAGTGATGTGATTTGTAAAGAACATAATTTGTTTCCTTGAAAAGAATGAAACATATTTTAACGAAAGGTGTGATTTCTATTAATGGAGTTACTGTTATCAACTAAAGATAAAACACTTATGTTTAGAGCAGCGATCTGATCATAAAGATCGGCGATTACAAAGAACAAAGCATATGATTATTAATGCAAGGGTAGTGAAGTGCAGCGATTCATAAATAAAGAGTTAATAATATGGTGCAATGTTATTGTGAAATAAACTTCATAAAGTGCAGCAAATCATAAATAAAGGGATAATAATATGGTGCGAAGTTATTGTGCAATCAACTTCATAAAGTGCAGCTGTTCATAAATAAAGAGTTAATAATATGGTGCAATGTTATTATTATTGTGAAATCGACTTCATAAAGTGCAGCTGCCTTAACAAAACAATTCAAAAGAAACCTTGTTTAGACTAAGATATTACAAGGTCATTTTCATTGTAGAAGTCACCTCTCTAAAAGAAGACACATTATTTATGAAATGGTATGACCTAATCAACCATGTTCAAAATCATCAAAATCATTTCAAAACCTTATCAAATTCATCAAAATCATTTCATATCAAAGTCATCAAGACCCTTTCAAAACCCTATCAAAATGAGTCCCTTGCCCTATCAAATTATTAAAATGGATCAAAATCATTTAATTTGCCCTTTCTAAGGGTAAATCAACCATTAATTTATCCCCTATTCCTAAGTACTAATTTATGATAAATAAATAAACTTTATTTATCCCAAAGTTCCCTCTTTTCTGCACAATTGATTAATTATATTAATTAATTGTCGAATTACGAATTCCAACTTCTTAATTTCTAAAATTCCTAATAACTAATTTGTGAGCAATAAATAATTTTCAAAATTAAAAATTCTCTCACATTTCCACATGGGATTCAATCCCTATTTAATAGCCTCTAACTCCCTCATCTCTTACACTTTCCTCTTTTGAACTCTTACACTCTCCTAGTTAACTACTCATCCATTTTGCAAGTTTCTAAATGAGCTTCCACTCATTTCGGAATATTTCTAAAATGAACTTCAAATCTTATAATAAATTATAGCACATTCCCAGTTGTGTCTCGACTTGCTAATTTGGTGATTTGCCCTCAAAACTCTACAAATTGAGGCATTTTCTCTCATTCCTTTACTAACCACAATTTTGAGTATTCTCATTATCGTCCTGTCAACACTTGCTTTCATTTTGTTGGTGCATTTTATCAATATGGGAGCAACATCAATTTGGAGAAGAAAGAAAGAACATTGAAGCTTCAATAAGGGAGTGCTATTTTGATTTATTTTCAATCTTTCATGCACTTTGTCTTAATGGCTTTAATGGTGTGATTAGGAATACATTTTCATGATAGAATAGCTTGGCTAATTCATGATGTTTTCTAAATGCTGATTTTTCTAGTCTACACTTTTAACACAATCAGACTCCTTAGAAGACATAAAAGGAGTTGGTAAATGAAGATGAAGAGTGTGGAGACGTGACAAGGATAATGTGAATAAAGAAAATAAAGAAGATTATTCAGGAAATCAAAGTGGAGAGATGAAGACTTGTTGCACATTATAAATCAGATTTGGATGCAGATTGAAAAGTGTCACAGTATTTTTGGAGTATTCTTCATGTTTTCGTAAACAGTCATATTGTGGTTTTATGAGTGAGTGTACAGCAGATTTGTGAGTGGATATAGAGAAAATTTAGAAGACTAAGAAAGGAAAAACATGAAATATGTTTCAGACACATACTGAAATATATATATATATATAAAAGCAGATTCATAAGAGTCTATGGCAGAATTATAAACAAAAATAAGTGCAGATTTGAGAAAAGGATAAGTGCCTTCAAGGCAGATTTATATGGAGAAATTATAAGGAACAGATTTATATGAAGAAATTATAAAGGTCAGATTTATATGAAGAAATTATAAAGGTCAGATTAGTGTGAAGAAATTATAATAGGTAAATTTGTGAGAAAATAATTGGAGTCAAATACAAGAAGATATAAGAGTTGAAGAGATTGTAACGTCCATCATCCGTTGAAGGAGCAACATAGAAGGGGGAGATTTTGTTGTGTGAATTGGTGCTTCTAGTAGATTGGTGCCTACGTATTCAGTTGTGGGATTGCTGCTTCCAATAAGTTGGTGCTCACAAACTAAATGAAGGGTCCATGCCTCTAGTAGGTTGGTGCCTACGAATTCAAAAATGGGAGTCCGTGCCTTCAGTGGGTTGGTGCTCACAAACTAAGTTAGGAATTGGTGCCTACAAACCAGTGTTCCCTAACTCGCCGCAAGTCAGGCAAGTCACCGAGTCGACGAGCGGAGCCTTTCTCGGCGGGTCAGAATGACCCTAACCCGTGATTTGGCGGGTCAGACCCTCTAACTCGCGGAGTCAGTGAGTTAGGGACTGACTTGCCGAGTCCAAGGGTCGTGACTCGGCTGACGGCAACCACTTAAGAAATCAAAAAAAGAAAACAAAAAAATGCAGTTTTTTTTTACAAATTTTCACTTATCTCTTGCCTCCAACCCTAAAATGTGTCTTGTTTCACTATTATGAGAAGAGAGGAAAAGTGAGAGAGAGGAAGAAAAATAAGAGGCCATAGTTTTCCAGCCAGCAGGGAAGAAGAGCTAAAAAGCTTCCACAAATCACGTTAAGGTAGCACATTACTTGCATTGAGAGCATCAAGGAGTCCATAGCAGCTATTACAAAGACTTCTCAACTCATTTGAAAGAGGTAAGTGTTAAATTTTATAGATTTTGTTGGTTTTTTTTTGTTTGTTTATGGATTTTTCAATTTGTTATTAAATTTTTTAAGTTTAACTTTCCAAATCTTGAATGTTTTCTGTTCAAATATAAATTGCATACTTCAATGAGAGAAGTAGAACAATAGCAAACCCTACATTTTTTTAGAAAAAAATTGTAAACAGGTATTTACAATCTTTTCTAAAAGAAATGTAGGGTTTGCTGATTTTTGAATTTTTCTAACTACTTCCTTCGAAATTTGAAATTTTTCAAGAAAAAAACACAATGCCCAAATGTAGAGATTGCTGATTTTTTTCTATTAGTTTATAACTTTATAAAATACAATGCACAAATGGTAATTTGTTTGTAAAATTGTCTTATTGCAACAACCTTCACGTTTTGGAAACAATAATTTTTCCCAATGGCTACTCCTAATCCTCAACCTAAGCCTAAGAGATATGGTCAAAAGGACGAAGCTTGGAAATATACTGAAGAGTTTTCTGGTAGAACAAGAAATCAAACAAAATGCATGTTTTGTAAAGAAATTAATCATGGTGGCATAAATAGATTTAAATACCATATTGCTAGCATATGTGGCCATGATAGTGAGCCATGTAAATTAGTAACTGTCGAGGCAATTTGTTTCTGTTATGTCCAATTAGAAACATTTGAACAAGAAAAGGAAAACAAGAAGAGGCATTTGGATGAGTTAAATGCTATTGGTTCCCGTTCATCCACATCCGCATCCATAGGTTGTGTTGGAAAGGGTTCTTCCATGCCTCCCTTTCGTCCTAGTGCTTTTGCTAGTGCTAGTACTTCTACTTCTGCTCCTCCTAGTGTCATTGTTACCTTTGGTCCTAGAGTCCGGAGATCCAAGTTGGACAATTATTTTGTGCCACACACTACTCCTAGTGCACAACCCTCGCTTGAGAGCATGGGTTGGAACAAGGAGGTCCATGATGCTGCAAGAAAACAAATTTGCAAGTTTTGGTACTTTTGCAAAATTCAATTTATTGCAACCAGGTAATTCTTTTTTATTTAATTGCTTTAAAATTAAATTTTAAAATTTATAGTTTGAAGTTGAACTTCACTTTGCTAATGATTAATTGCAATGAATTGTCCTAACTTTCTCACACATACTTATTTAATCTATTTGTGACAAGTCTACTTACTGGCAAGGAATGATAGATGTCGTAACCATTTGTGGGTCAGGGTTTAAAGCCCCTACTAATGTTGAGTTAAGTGGCCCCCTCTTGTTAGAAATGGTTGATGATATGAAAGTTGAGCTAGAGGACCACCGAGATTCTTGGAGCAAAAAGGGTTGCACCATCATGAAAGATGGCTGGACGGATAGGAGGAATAGGAAACTCCAAAATTTCTTGTTTCCTGCAGTGGTGATTGATCATTCTACTTCCCTAAATGCATTGAATAATTTAAATTTTGATTTATTGATTGATCAATGATGATTGATAATTATTTTGCTTTATTTTCAGGATCCACCATGTTTTTTAAGTCCATTGATGCTTACTCACATGTGAAAAATGCTACGTACTTATGTGAGGCTATTGAGGAAGTCATACGTGAGTTGGGGGAAGAAAATGTGGTGCAGGTGGTGACGGATAATGCAGCAAAAGTTATGTTGTTGCAGGTAAACTTTTAAGTTTTGATGCAGAGGCACCTAAAATTTATTTAAAATTTTCTTATCACATCTAATTAATTTAAAATTGTTGCAGGTAAACTTTTGATGGAGAGGCACCCAAAAAAAATTTTGGTCTCCATGTGCGGCCCATTGCCTTGACCTCATGTTGGATGATATTGGTAAGCTTGAATGGATGAAAGAATGCATTGAAAAATTTCTTTACAATCATGCATTGGTCCTTAGCATTATGAGGCAATACACAGGGCAAAAGGATTTGGCTCGTCCTAGTATCACAAGATTCACGTCAAATTTTATCACACTAAATTCCTTGATGAAATTATAGGTATCTTTGAGGCGCATGTTTGTTGGTGAGCAATGAACTTCCTTATCCTATGCTTTGACCACAGCAGGGATGAATGTGGCAAATTGCATTTTTGATGAGGCAGGCAATTAAATTTATTCCAGTTTAATATTTAGTATTTACATCTTATAATTTTATGTGCATGTTTCTTTTTGTTTGCAACTTTGCAATTCTTCTTATTTTCATGCACACTTCTGACTTAATTCCTTTTGTTTAACAATATTTGCAAGTCACTGAGCCCCTGGTAGTTCTGCTACGAATTGTTGATGGGGACAAGCGCTCTATGGGATACATATATGAGGGCATGGATAGGGACAAGGAGGCCATTAGATCTATATATGGAGGAATTGAGGATAAGTATGGCCCCATTTGGGAGATAATTGACATGAGATGGTATAACCAACTTCACAGGCCCATCCATCCAACATCGTATTTCCTCAATCTAGCATTGCATTTTCGCAATGATTTTAAGGCAAATGAGGTTCTTAGCGGCCTATATACAGTGGTACAAAAGATGTTTACTGATACCACAGGTACACTGCACGAGATTAATGCATCTGATAATCCAACAGGGGTGATTTTCGAAAGAAAAATGTGCAAAGACACTCGGACATAATTGTAGCCAGGTAGAAATTTGAACCTGTATTACAAGGGCATCGCGCCTCTCTTATTGGTTTTGTATGTCGATGACTTGTTTCTTACAGGGTCTAAGGAGCTCATAGCACACTACAAGCAACATCTTGCAAGACAATTCGAGATGAAGCACTTGGGGTTGATGCATTACTTTCTGGGATTGGAGTTGCGGCAGAAAGAGGGAGAGATCTTCAGTGGACAAAGAAAGTACACAGATGAGATCTTGAAGTGATTCAGGATGGAGGATTCTAAGCCCATGTCCATGCCACTTGTGACACCTAGAAGAAGATCAATACTTCCAAATCAGAGGTAGTGGACTTGATTTTATAGAGACATTTGATTGGTTCTCATATGTATTTGGTCAACACCAGGCCAAATATTTATTTAACAGTGAACTCACTTAGTCAGTTTATCGTAGAGCTTAAGCGATTGCACTAGGTAGTCTGAAGCATATTTTGAGTCATCTCCGAGGCACAGTTGATTATGGGTTGAGTTATATTCAGCATGATGGAGTGAAACTCAAAGGGTTCACCGATGTAGATTGGATAGGCAATACAGCTAGAAGGAAAAGCACTTCAAGGTACAGTTTTAGTTTGGGATCTGGGCTATAGAATTTAACATCTTTGCTATGTGACTTATAAAATAATAACTATGCTGGTTGCAGATAGGCTCAAGTCATGGCTCAATAGGTTAATTAGAGGAGAAAGCTGGCTTTGTTGTTGGTAGGCAAAATTTTGGACAAAATAACTATTGCATCTAAGGCTATTAACTCTATCGTGTCTTCTAAGAAGATGGTAATGTTGATCTAATTAGACATTGACAATGCTTATGGTTGTTTTAAATGGACATTTTTGCATAAAGTTCTTTTAGCTTTTAGCTTTTGTAGTGATTAGGTTAATCACGTTTGACCAATTTAGCTAAGGAAGAGATGAATTGTGTCACCTCAACTTCTTTTTCATTTCTTATCAATAGCGAGCCTTTAGAGTTGTTTGGAGAATATAGAGGCCTTAGACAAAGCAATCCCATGTCATATTATTTGTTCATTTTAATGGTTGAAGGGTTCGGTAGATTTATCAACTCTAAGATGAGGCAAGGTTTGATCCAAGATTGGAGTGAGGTAATAGTTTTCCTCCTCACTCTCATTTGCAATTTGTTGATAACACAACTTTGATGGGATTAACCAGAGTAATGAGGTTGTTAACTCAAGGACTTGGCTAGTTATCATAGGGAAAAGGACTAATGAGAACAAGTTCTCCATTTTCTTCTTCAATATCCCTAGCCTTATTCAGCTCAAGATCGCTCAGTTTCTTACATCCTAGATCAGTTCCCTTCCTTTTGTTTAACTTTGTATTCCCTTTGTTGTGGGTATTTTACCCAAGAAATTTTGGCAAGATGTGTTGGATAAGCTCCATAGGCAAGTCAGTCATTGGAGATGCAAGTGGCTCTAGACTGCTAGGAGAGTGACTTTATTGAAGTGTGTGGTTTAGGCTCTCTCCACTTACAAATGCTTTGTGCAAGTTGATCCTTCAATATTCATTGAAGACTTTAATGGTTTTTATTGACAATTCTTATGGGCTCGTAAATTACTTTCACCAAAGTGGAGTTTCGTTAAGTGGGAATCTGTCTGCAAGACAAAACAAGAGGGTGAGCTTGGTGTTCAATAGGCATACCTTAGTGGTCAGGCTTTTCCTACCAAATGTTTTTCGAGATGATGCCTGTTTCTCATTTTTTCTACTGATTGCATCATAGAGAAAATGAAACATATCATGTATGAAAGAGCATGGTGAAAATTTCAGAGTACAGATTATGGCTTCGATCCTTCCAGGAAGACCAGAAAATCTTTCAAAAAAACCCCATTTTTTATGGCGGTTTGTATCAAGAAAGAACATAGCCAGCAGCAAATGAATCATATTTTTAAAACCCCAAGTCTTGGCGCATTTTTTTTTTAAAATTACTTTTCCCACCCACTTAAAGCCTGTGTTCTATTTTAGTCACGCAGCCACGATCTATTTATGCCAAGTGTCTTTAACTTGTGCGACTGCGCGACGAGATGTTTTGGAAGAGAATCGCGCAATCGCGATGAGGTTATGTCATGTCTTGCAAGTTGCGCGAGTGCACGACGAGCTGCCAATCAAAGTCATCGCGCAATCGCGATCTATTTATGTGTAGTTCTAATCTGTCCGCGAGTTGGAGACGAGCCGTAATGATAGTCATCGCGCAATCGCGATCTTCCTATGATCTGTCTTTTAACCTGTGCGACTGGGCGGGTTTAGTGTTTAAAATGTGAATCGCGCAGTCGC
>MU223633.1:1297733-1319061 GCA_018584345.1 Thuja plicata | reverse complement strand
CATTTCATTGTTAATAAGTGAATGCTATTATTCCTGTTAACAGTTGAATTGAGATCAATCCTTCTTATAAAGCATTTTTATCTGAGTATTCTGATATCAATATTGTGCATATGTCAAACTGGTTTTACGAAGATTTCATTGTGTCTGATTAATACCATTCTCATCTTCAGATTTGGTGCATCACCTTAAGTTTTCCTTTTAGTTCTTCTTGTTTTTTTTTAGTACTCCGAGTTCATTCAACAAGACTTTTCTTATCTCTTTTCCCAGCCAAGTTTTTTACCTTTTTATATGAGATTAAGGTGAAGTATCATATAGGAACCGGCCTAGAACCCGGAGATTCACTCCAATTTTGGGAAACCCACTACCCAGGAGTGTTTCCATGTTACTCCAAAAGGTTAAGTTTTTATGAGCTTAACAGGGTGCATTTTTGAGAGCTAACAATGCCCTAATAATTAGGATCAAGATTGGACTAGAATCCTTACCACTAAGACTGTAAGAGGGGTGGAGAGCAAAAAGGTTCACAACTTCTTTGGTAAGGGGGGTCTATGATCTGGGCACTCTTAAAAAGGGTATTGACTTAATTTAGCAAAGATTATTTTGCATTTGTAATAAGGGCTATGAGGCCCTCTTGTGCTATGATTCTTGGGATGGTCACCCTCGTATCAGATCAATGTATCTGCACTTGTAGTCCCTTTGCAATAGCTTTCTTGAAGTGGGTTGGAGTAGAGTTGGGAACTTCAAAACAAGCCAAGACTTGGGCCTAGTGGATGTGTTTAAATAGAAAGAAACTCATGAGTGGCTGCTTGAAGAATCAAAAGAGACTCATTAGGAGCTTGCTAGGATTCTAGAGAAAAAGGTGTGCAATTCTTTCATGAGGATGGATGTTCTTGCGTGGGACCTTGTTCTGAAAGATAGAATCTCGATTGCCTCAAGATACAAGTTGTGGAATAGGTTATCTTGGCCTAAATGCAAGTTTTTCATGTAGTTGGTTTTGCAAAATAGATGCCTCACCTGGGAGAATTTACAAAAGAGAAGATTTTAGGGTTTGTCTATATGCGTTCTCTGCAATGATAGTGTGGAATGCTCCTCAAATTTATTTTCTCGGTGTTTGTTCTCTGGGGAGATTTGGCACTTTTGGTGGAAGGCTTGGAATTGGGCATACGCCCATGCCATTTCTCTAGTTGAGTTCTAGGATGATCTAGGGAATCCCACACCAAAGACTTTCTTTCTTCATGTAGCTTGGGTTATTGGCCCCACTTCATAATTTGGGAGTTTTGGTTAGAAAGAAACCATAGGATTTTTTACGATAGGAAAATGGTGCTTCATCAAATTTGGCTAAGGATGATTAATATGCTCCAGGAAACATTATCTACAAAGTGCAATATTTTTTCTCCTGTGGACCCTAGCGATCTAGCGATAACGGATTTCTAATTGTCAAGGAGGTGCCAACATGCCAAAAGAAACATCCAAAGAGAAGGTTGTTATTCTTCCCCAACTCAAGGCGTTTTGACGATTAAAACCAATGGGTCTTCAAGAGGGAGTCTTGGGCATGCTAGGATTGGAAGGTATGAGTAGAGACAGTTTAGTGGTTGTCATTTTCTTTTCCATGTACAAACGGAAACAAACTAATAATTGCATGGAAGCTCTTCCTATTCTCTATGTTATGGAAATAAGTTGTGCCTTAAGCTAGCAAAAAATCATTTGTGAATCGAATTCACGAGTTGTGATAGATATGGTGAAAAGAGAAAAAGTCGAATGGATTCATAGGACATGGTATTCTAATTCATCAAGGGGAAGAACTAGAAAATAATACTGTAGATATGTATGTGTGTGTACATTTACTAAGTCACAGGTATTGGTGAGTGATGATTCAGTGATTGTTTATTAGATGATTGATGAGCGATGATGTAATAAATGTTGGTTTGGTATATTGGTCAATAATGATTGAATGAATGTTGATATGACAGAATGATTTTCTGATTAATTGTTTGCTTGATTTGGTAATTGATGATTAAATTTGTGGATTCATGAGTGTTGTTTCATAAGTGAACCTTGAATACTTAGATTGATTTCTCCTTTACATTTTATTGGTGAATGGGTCACCACCTTTTCAAAAGAATTGAGTCACCACTCTCTATTTCTACCTTTTGATAATACTAAATTATTTTCCAAATATTCTCCCTTCGATCTCCTCTTCAAATCAAACCTTCTCCCCTTTATATCTTCCAATGTGAGGGAGAGTGACACCTCTTCATTATGTCTACCCTTTGCGAGGGTCACAACCTTTCACAATTACCACCCTTTAAAAGAGTCAAAACCTTCATCATTTCTACCCTTTCAAAGAGTCCTAAACCTTTCATAAGTGCCACCTTTTGAAAGAGTTACAACCCTTCATCATTTATGCCCTTTCAAAGGGTCACTTCCTTATTTCCTTCCCATTTCTTTCTTCTTCCATTAATCCTTCTTTCATTTCCATGCTCCAACCTTTCTTCCTCCATCCCCCCTTTAAAATGAACTCTTCTCCATTATATATCTCTTGAGAGAGTCACAACTCTCCATTTCATGAATTTTGCCCCCTCATTAAAGTTAATTGAATTTTAATTATTTTATGATTTATTTTTCTTTTTATAGTATAATTTTATTATTAAATTCTATTTCAAAAAAATGGACATTACAAAATTTACCATAACTTTCTTGGTAAACATTTTTACAAGGTGTCAACTTTTAAAAATAGTAGTCGATAGGAAGCACTCATGTGTTCTCTATATTGGCCCTTGGAAACAGTTGTCCATAGCAAACCTAAATGAGTTTTATGGAGTTTATAATTTGTTATGCTTGGGAACAATAAATGGGTAGTATACACTTTTTTTTTTACGCTAACAGTAATTTTTCATCTCAAACTCTCAAAATAGAATTAGTTTGTCTAACAAGGTATAAAATGAACATTGGTCTATTGAGTTGGTGATAATGCATAGGTTGTAACTTAAATGTTTCTCTAGAATTGAAGCAGAATATTGTGTGGGCTTTTGATATGCCTCCCAATGCTTAGAAACTACAAAAAAATTATAATAGTGTGGACACATTTGGAAAAGTAAGATGTTTATTGTGTTATTTCGAGATTTGTGTTACCCTTCCTTCATTTAAGATAATTTGAAATCATTTTTAGCTTCTACAATATTTCATTCCTGTTAGGGATTGGTGGGATAGCCACATTTTATGTGAACTGTGTCAGTAAACATTTTCACAAGCACCTATGCACTCAATATATTAGGTAATGGTCATTAAGACCAATACAAACAGAACTATAGGGATCTTTTAATTTTTGACATTGCTTAGAGACATTCTACATGTTCCATGTTTCTATGCATATATTTGTTTGGGAATTGGTAGTCCTTTTCTTTTGATGAGTGAGGATACCACATCCTATAACGAATAGAACACCAAAGAGGCAAGCATCTGAATTTTATGAAATTGAAAATTAATTTATCACGCTGATCAAAATGCAAGGGTTATAACTTGGGGCATTTCTATAGAATGGAAACATAGTTTTGTGTTAGCATTTGATATGCCTCCCTGAAATTACAAATTGTTGATGTCTTACAAGACCAAGAACACCTTTTGACAACTATGTTGCCTATTTTATTCTATTATACCAAAATTTGTGGCAACCTAGCTACTTAGATTCTTACAACTATATTTTCAACTTTCAAGATACTTTGGAGAATGTAATGATTCAGACATAAAATTATGATGATTCAAACAATTAGTGGACAATATAAAATTGTTCCCAATGCCTAATAGTGATGGTACATCTGAAAGAAGTTGAACTAGAATTTTAGTAGTGTATATTGATTTTTAGAGAGTACAAAGCAATAATTATATTATTTGATATTCCACTCTTTTAATCCATTGCTGAATACACGGCCCATTCTTAAGGTTTTCAAAAAGAGCGCAACACAATAATGATATAATTTGATTTTCCACCTTTTCAATCCATTACTAAATACACTACACACTTACAAGAGTTTCAATTCCTACATTATAGTAACCACTTCCTAAATATGTGAATTGTTTTCACAACTCAAACAAATACCCTTGTACAACAAAATAAGTCCATACATATGACTAACCTAACAAATGTCTTTAACACTCATAATAACTATGTGAGTTATTAATTTAACTCATTTTACCTCACACTAACATGGGAACACTAACATGAATTTCTAAAAGTGTAATGGTGATGACACAAAGGTTGGTTTATCTAGTTACATGAGTGCATAGGTTATTGGTCAATATTTCTCTGGAATGGATGCAAAGTTTTTAATGGGTCTTTGATATCCCTCTTGAGTTATTAATTGAACTCACTTTACCTCACACTAATATAGGAACACTAACATGAATTCTTAATAGTGGAATAGGTGATGACATGAAGGTTGGTTTATCTAGTTGGATAAAATGCATTGGTTATAGGTCATAATATTTATCCAAAATGGATGCAAAGCTTTTAATGGGTCTTCGATTTCCCTCTTCAGTGATAGAAACTGCAAATATCATGCAAGACCAAGAACACCTTTGGAAAAGTAAGATGTATAATGTTATATTAAATTTTGTGATAAAATTTTTATTGAAGACAATCTAAAAGCAATTGTAGCCACTTATTTTTTCATTCAATAATTTATACTATTAGGGTTCTTTGGGGAAAGTTACTAGTCAGATTGATAAAGTTGTTAGATTGGAACAAGTAACAGGCAATTTAAACTTGTTCCTCGTGCTAATTGGAAGCGTTAATCTCAAACACTTGAAATAGGATTTGAGTTGGTCTAGTAGGTGATTGCATGAACATTGGTTTTTTGGGTTGGTGAAAATGCATAAGTTGTAGCTCACAACATTTATCTAGAATAAAGTAGAGTTTTGCATGGGCTTTTGATATGCCTTCTAAAGGGTCAAAAGCTACTAATATCTTGCAAAATCGAAAACTTTTAAAAATTTAATTGCATTTTTTACTTTACAACATATTAAAATTTGTCTCTACCAGGTTTTATTTAAGATAATCTAAAACCTTTTGTAGCTAGTTATTCTCTCATTCAATAATTTATAGTCAGGATCTTTGAGGAAAATAGTCATTCAAATGGATAAGTTAGTTATGCTTGAAAATAAAAGTGGGTAGTACAAACTTGTTCTTGATGCTAATTGTGATAGTTTATCTCAAACACTCATGTTTTGAAATTTGAGTTGCATATTTTACTTTATAGCATATTAAAATTTGTCTCTAACTGATTTTACTGAAGATAGTCTAAAACCTTTTGTAGCTAGTTATTTTCTCATTCAATAATTTATACTGTCAAGAATCATTGTGGAAAGTAATCGTTCAAATGGATAAGTTAGTTATGCTTGGAACAATAAGTGGGCAGTACAAACTTGTTTTTGATGTTAATTGTGACAATTTATTGCAAACACTCAAAATTGAGTTTGAGTTTGTCTAACTAGCGATATAATGAACATCAATTTATTGGATTTGGTAATAATGCATGGGTTGTATCTAAAAAAATTGTCTAGAATGAGGCTGAATATTGTATGGCCCTTTAATGTGCCTCCAAGGCTTAAAAATCACAATTATGTTGAAAGACAAAGAACACCTTTGGTAAAGCGTTTGTATTCTTCAATTTGCATTTCAATGTTTTTTATTGTTGAGGTTTAGAGAGACAACCATGTTTTATGGTATTTTTTTGGTAAACATTTTAACAAGTTGTCAACTTTTTATTTAAAATAGAATCAATTAATTGGGAAGCACTGATGCATTCTTGAAACTGGAAATAGTAATTTTATTAACATATTTTATCAATAGTTTATATTTATATTATTTCACATATAAGATCATAACAATTTAATTTAATATAAGTGACTATAATATTTGATAGTTAAAGTTTTTAATCTAATATATATATATATATATATTATACTGTTTTTTATTAGTAATTGTTTATTTTCTTTTATTACTAAATCAAGATTTTGAGCCTTGCCCGAAATAAGGATGGTTAGAAATGGGGAACCATCTCCCCAACAAACACCCTAGAGAAGAGACTATGCACCCTAGTGCTACAACCTATCAAGAGGTTGCATGAATAGTTTGTAATCAACTTGATTTAATTAATTGCAAAATGGTTATTTCAGTCACCGTGTAATAAGATAAAATGTCTCCTCTTAGAAAGGGAAGGCTCCTTTCTTATTACTATTGAACACAATTAAACACTTAACCAAATTTATTTACTCTAAATCATTAATAGGGTGTGACACTCATCATATTCTCTTCTTTCAAAACATATGTTCTCTCTTTACAATAAATTTCAAGCACAATCGTATAACACTAATGCAATTCACCAGAAAGTACCAATTGGAGCAAAAATTATGATATATGAACTTGTCAATGAACGGTATTTTAAAGTTCTTAGATTTGACCTTTGTCTAGGTCAAAGTGATGAACTTTTTGATCACTGCATTTTCAGAAAGAATTTCTTGATTCTCGTTCAACAATTTACGAGGAATCTCTCTGACTTTGGCAACAATGTCTTTCCCTTTCTCAACATTTGTTTCTTGAGCCGCCTATAAATCCTTTGTCAATTCTTTAAGAACTTCCCTTCTATGCTTTACGACTTCCCGATGTTCAATGTATTTTTTCCTTGAGGGGATCGCATCATTTTCAACCAATATCTCTAAATTAAGATCTTCCAACTTGATCCAAGTTTCAAGATCTTTTTCCTATTCTTGCAAGTCCTATGATAGTACCTCCAATGTTTGATCCAACTCAGACTTAACCTCATTCATATTTCACAATGTTCGAATGACAGTTTTCAAGATATGAGTACCTTGTTCAATCATCCTTTCCACCCATACATCTACTGCTCTTCGTTGAGCCACAATCCTATAAGCTTTTTTGATAGACTCCTTGTCAATAGACGTAGTCACTGGTTCGATCACCTTGGAGGCTTGAATTATCTTCAAAAGAACTTTAGTGAGTTGCTCTACCTTGAGCTTCAACTTATCTTGGATGATTTTTTCTTGGTCATACCTTTGAATCAGTGCTTCCATTGTTGCCTATACATCTTCCTTAGCACTTTCATGTTTTTCCTGACCAAGTTCAATCCTTTTGATTACATAGTCTGAAGCTTGAACATCCTCAACAATTTCTTCAGAAGGAAATTTGGCTACTTCTACATACTTGTGCTTGTCCTAGTCAACCTTGATCTTGAAAATAGTTTTAGCTCTTTTGGAAAACTTAGGTTTGGTTGTAACAAGCTTACCGAAATCAAAGTCATTTGGAGAGATGGCTTGCTTTTTCCTTTTTGGGTTATTTGACCTCAGCCATGGAGGGAGAGCAGAAGAATCTTCTTTAGTGCCTATGAAAAGAGTCTTAGTAAGTCTAGTATCTCCTACACCATAGTATTCATGACATGTAAGGCCTCAATCTAGACTACGAATGTGGTTTCCATAGTAGACATGTTGGGAAAAGATTTAGACATGAACTTGTCAAACTCTATCGTGGAAGTATCAAGCATGGAAGTAGACACTTCACACACACATAAACTTGGTTATGAGGTGTATCAAAAATATACTCGTTGTAGAAGAAGGGATTGATTGAACTAACACAACACGTGTGATACGGTCATTAGTTATAGTAGAAAGAAATTATACATTGGTATCAAGAGGATATATCACTATGGTGACCGGAGTTGATACATCTAAAGCTACCTCTAGAGTAGGTTCTTCTACAGCAACTATAGGTTCTTGTTATTCTTCCTTTTGATGTTCTTCCCCTTGTTCTTCAACTTTCTCTTTACCCTTAAAGGATGTTTTTCCTTTCCCACTGTGAACCTATACTTGGGTGTCCTCTTGGAAGAAGATGCATCTTCCTCATTCTTTGTGCTTAGTTCAAATTTCCTAGGAGCGGGTCCTGCCATATTGTTGGCTAAAAGTTTTGTAAGTCACTATGACTACAACTTGCAAAACTATGACTTTAGGAAACATCTCATGAGATTTCTCTCTCCTCTCAGAAATAGGGGAAGCTCCCTTCTTACCGTAGGTGGCTTCAACAGACACCTAACTAAAATTAACAAAAGGGGGGTTCTTAATCAATTCCTCTTTTTTCAGAAATGATTCATACACAACAACTCTCCAACTTAACAAAAGGTATCTATTGCTATGATAATACCAATGGCTCAGGGGTTGACGTAAGAACAACTCCAAAGACAACAATCTAACTTTATATTTGTAGAATAAGTACAAGAACCCAAAGTCTCCTACGATTATCCCAAATTAGGATTCAATTAGAATAACTAGTAAGGCACAAAGTCTCTTACTGGATACTTTCAAATTTAATTAAAACACTTACAACTGAAGCCCAAAGTCTTCAACTCTAAGTAATTGCAGCCACTCTAACTAGAACAATCCTTCCTCTTGAACCACAAAGTCTTCCAGAACTTGAATCGAATGTTCAAATGATTTACACAAGATAAACTATAAGCTTAATTAAAGATGATCAATCAATTTAACATAAGAATACATCAACTAATCTCAAGATTCACAACACAAAGTCTAAGAACTCTTGCTTCTATTCAGTTCAGAAAATTTTCACCAAGAAACACAGTTTTCAAGACACAAGAGATCTTAGCATAGTCTTCTTACCAAAACCAAAGATGAAAATATACAATGAGCTCACTCCTTTATATAGGTGAGGAGTAGACGAAAATGTGGAGAAATAAAGGGAAACCCTTAACCACCTTTGACTTATTCAGAAGATTCTATTTGACTTATTCAATGTCACAAGGCCTAAAGCACTTGCAACTTGATTACATGAAACTACTATACACATACATCCTCCCCCGTATTTACATCTTGTTCATGTTCTACATGTAATCTATCATAAAAACTACACCTATTCTATTAAAACATATGCAAAAAAATAAGTGTCTGTGACACTTAGGAGCTATCTTCATAGAACATTTACAAAAGATTCAAATCTATTGAGAGACTCATGTACAACTACAGGATCCGGTGCACCTATATTTTGTATAATGACAATTGTTTTACGAATCATACATGTACACCAGGAAATGACCTTGTTGTACTCCCCAATGTTCTTTCGAAGATGGCTCAACAAAACTTTATAGCTTGTCAATTTATCAATCGTGTTGAAATCAAAGCTATCTGCCTCAAGCTCTAGGCGAATAACTCTTGCGAACTCTGTCATAACAACTTCTTCCTCAACGAGTTTTTCATTTTCAGCAATTACTCTTCATGTCAGTTCCTGAAAACCATCACTGATCATGCACTCTTGTGCACTGCACAAGCCTACAACTGTTTTTATCTATCACTAATCTCGAAATGACCTATTGTTTGTTGATCATTAAGTCTGAGAACTCGTAGTACATATCCAATGAGGAAGTGACTCGGCACTCATGCAGTGCATCTAGATTAGTGTCTGACATAGTCCTCCAAACATTCAATTCTTCCTCCAACACCTTCAGTTGCTAGTTGAATGATGTAAGGAGCTCATTCAAACTTGTGATCGTTTCCCTGGATGCCTCAACACCTTGTATGCATCTCGAATCACTTGCACACCCTGTGACTCCAAGTGACTGCACCAGTCATCAATAGCCTTGGCTTTTCGTTCAAGTTGCTCAGTATATCTATTAGACTCTTTTGGGAGAGACGAAGAGATGGGATCAAGTCGTTGTGAGGAGTTGTTCATCTTCTCTATTGTTTCTAGAAGGTGTGCTTTTTCTTCCTTCAGCTAATTCTTCTTTTCCCACAGTTTGTCATTCCTTTTAGTAAGCAGAGCAACTGCGACCTGTGCATCTTGCTGACACCCCAACCGTGTTTGTTTACCAAGTTCAACTTTGGTGAACTTGTAGTCAGTGGTCTAGTTCTTCAGTCGATTTATCAACAAGGAGCTCAACAACCTCAGTATATTTGATCCCATGCTCATCAACCACAACTTTGGAAACCGTTTTTGCTTTTTTGTTCTTCAAATTCTTAGCCTTCTTGTGCTGACTGAAATCGAATTCTTCAGAAGGAACTTGTTGTTTCTTCCTCTTTTGAGTGATATAACTCAGCCATGGAGGTAAAGAGAAAGAACACAACTAAGATGCTGAAGTAGTATTCATGATAGTCACACATTCCACCTTTGCAACAATAGTGACTATAGTAGGAGTCTCGGTCTGGATTGCTACTGGTGTCAAGCTACCCCATGAAATCTTGGCCATGAGTTTCTCAAATTGTGCAGCCGAAGTGTCAAGTGGTGTCATAGGTGTATCAGACATAGAAGGAAAAGTAGAGTATGCATCAAATAAATTTTCTAAGCTACCATAGTGATCCTCTGCGGTATATGTTCGAGCAACTGAAGATATAGGCATAGCAAGCGTGATCAAAGGAGGATCCACTGGAGGTACGTGCATGGTGGAGAAAGAGTCCACAACTTTATCGAGTGGAGACATGGGAGCTTTATTTGATTCAAGTGTCGTAGGTATTACTTTTGCTTTTTGAGGTTGAGATACTTCTGGAGTGATAGTATCCTGTAGCTCTTCTTCACTATTAGACAGCTGAAACATTTCAGGTTCCTTGTGATGTCCCCAAATTAGCAGGTTTTGGGACCCTGAGTATGGTCAACTCATCAGCGCGACCCTCGTGAGTTGACAGGATGTTTTGAGGGTCTCAGTGGTAAGATTTGTCATTTGTCACAAATATGGACTTACTATTTATAGTAAGTCAGTTTGGGCAAGTTACTATTTACTATTTTTGACAGTGTAGTTGAGGGCCATGTTGTTCAGTCGTTATAGTAGGAGATGTAGGAATCATCATTAGAATCATATTTGATAATTAATTGTGTTAATTAATAACGATATGTTATTAATTAATAATAAGGCTATATTATTATAATAATAATACTTTATTATTATAATGATTCAGAAGTTGATATTATGAAGAGTGGTTAACTGATGATAGTTTTTGGAAACTATGGCAACCAAGGAATTATAAATATGGGCTCATTTGTGAAGCTGATCATCGAATATATTTTATATAAAATTGGCAGTGGGAATTGTTCTTGTTATTCTAAAAATTGTGCCCTTGCTGAAGTATAAGGGTCAAATTAGTTTCCTAGAAGACTGATTCTTCTGGAGCTAATCTTTAATTTATTGTTGTTGTATAATCAATTTTCCTCCTTGTTGTTGTATACGAATCGGAGAGAGTTTTGAATTCTGGACTGGAAGTGATTTGAATTGAGACCTGCATAAGAGGTCGTTGTGGCTGGAGCAAGCTAAGTGAGAGGCAGCTACGCATCTCTACCTAGCCGCGTATGATATTGGTGGATGTCTTGTCCAGTGTAGCTGCATACACTCATGTCTTGGGTGATAGCTGGGCTGCATTCATTAATGCCAGCACTGCAAGGCAAAGTCGCGGGTCTATATACACCGCGTATCATGATTAAGCACAGCTGCGGGTTGAAGCATTAACACTCGGCATTCACAGCCAGCGCGTAAGGTGGTAGCTCATCTTCCTACTACTGCCACGGGTTCTAGTATTTGTCCTCCTGCTGCTACCGCAGTGACTGATATCCAAATGCATAGGAGACAAGTACATTGGCACTCATTTTTCAGAGGCAACGTGGGCTATCGATTAGTTGGCGTTCACTTCCAAAAAAGCACGTGAGGTACTAGCAACGTGACCAGGTGCCACTTAATGTTTTTATTGTATTTTCTTAAAAGTTAAATAATGAGTTTCGAATGGGACAAATTGATGGCAGCATGTGATCTAGTATTTACTTTTCTATGCATTTGATATAGCATGATTGTTGAAATTTAAATGCAAAAGCCACGTTATTTCTCCTATTTGTAAAGAATTTGGAATTCATTAGAGAAATTGAGGAAAAGCCAGGTTGGGCTCATTACATTCCTCCTCTTCATTTTCTTCCACAACTAGCTAAGGAGCCTGACTGTAGCTTTTCCACCCTTTATGGTGAGCTTTGGAATAGCCTTGATTTCTGAAGCTGAGGCATCATTCTTACCTTTCCCTCATATTTCAGACCTCAATCCAACTGAACCAACATGATCAAAGCCCTTTCCCGACTTGATTTTAATACATTTCAAGCCTCTCCTCTTTAACCAAACATTGGTATTAGCCAAGATACTTTGAAACCTATCCCAGATAGACATAGTTTCCTTCATTGACCATGGAGATGGCAGAATGGACAGAGTTCTCTACATGATGTTTCCAGTAGTCAGGATCTAGAATATCTCCGTCATCTTCAACTCCATCAAGAATCTGTGCCAAGTTTAAATCTACAATTTGCTTCGCCATCAACCGGCAATAGTCCATTATCCTGATATCAACCTCAGTACGAAGGACAATCCAAATGTCCTCAAGGTGATGAATATGCACAAATTGATTTTGTTGTTCATGCCTCTCCAGTCAAAGAAACTTCTTGCCATAAACTTCTTGAGAGTTATCTCCTGAAGTTCATACTCCATGTATTTAGCCTTGGGAACTGTGTCCAAAGAGTACCCTCCAATCCTGAGGGGATTCCGTGAAGAAATACCTACTCCAGGCTTGTGCAATGTTGATAGATATGCCTATATAGCCATGAGTTTCCTTGCCAACTCCATCAAAATGATTTTGTCAGTGGTGTAGCATGGCAAGTGGTAAGGCTCACACCGTAAATAACCAACTCTGAGATATGTAAAGTTGGGAAACTGTAGGAAGAGGCAACCGTACTCATTCACCTTGTTCCGGGCCTCGTCTGATACCCGCTTCTTAGGAAGCTCCTTGCCAAAAAAACACATGTAGTGTCCATAGAAAGCATCCTGCACTCTTCGGCAATGAACTCGGCTAGGTCTCAAAACTCATAATAACCTCACATAGGCACCAATTATCTATCTCCTTTGGTTGAGAGGTTGGAAAAGGATCCAAGGGAAGCAACAATATACACCAAGTAAGAATTCATGTAGAATGTACAAGTGGTAGTAACTTGAGATAGTTTCTCGCAGAGAATGTCACTGATCATCTCTCCCCAAAAGATCTCCTGCTTTGATCTTATTATCAAGGAGATAAACTTATACATCCATGGCTTGAATATGTTAGATTCCTCAAGGCCTCCAATTCTGCTAAGTAATGTGATTAGATCATTAATCTCTTCTTTGAACTCTGATGGGTGAACACCCTTAGGCCATCTTGACAAGTTGGGTCTGTTGTCGATCAAACAATTTTCATTGACATATTTGATGCAATCATGTCTCCCATTGTCCTGTCTTTCTAAATCCTTTTGCTTCGTTATGTTCATAACCACAGGAATGGGAGGCACTCTGAAAACTCGATCAATCGTATCAAGATCCAAACTGATGATGGTGTTTCCATCCTGATCTCTAATGGTTTTGGAAGCGTAGTCAAAGTTCTTTGCACATGCCATAACAAATTCTGGCTCTAGGGAAACCACAAGAAACATAGCAAGTAGGTGGATGTAGCTCTACCTGACATAAATCATTCCTCTTTGGTTGAAGTTTCAACCCTCTTGAGGAACTCAGCAGTATCCAGGTGACCAAGCTCTGTATACTAAACTGAATCCAAGCATGAAGTTACTTGAGAAGGAGAGATGGAGTTTTGGTATTTGTCATATAGGTACTTCATCTTTTTTTCTTCCTTCCCTTTCGGAGAAACAACTCCCTCTGACATAACAAGTGTATACGCAAGTGAAACTGTCACATGAAAATTCCGAAGTGTTAGTACATCTTCATTTGATGGATCCATAGGACACTGATTTGGGGTACAAATTGTATAGATCTGTAAGCATGCAAGTGGGGAAAAGGATTGAAGAGCTTTTGAGCATAAAAGCGCAATGGATTTTAGGAAAAATCAGCTCTTTAAATGAGGGAAAAACTCAAAAAATGGAGTTTTCTAGAAGTGAGCGAAGAACAAGCTTAGAGCAAGTAAATGGAGTATGTATGCGTATATACACAAATAGGAAGTTCATTTACTCATAAGGGGGGTTTTTATGTCCCACTACAAGTTATCTGGAAGGTACTTCATGCATACAAACGGGATTTTTAAGTCCTTTTGCAGCCTTGGAAAAGATGAGGAAAGTGTATGCAAAACATTTGAAGGTGGGCTTTTTAGTTTGCACTCCATGATGGGGAAGTAACTTGCTCTTTTTGAGTAAAACAATTTTTAAGAACGCAGTTTTTAATCCCGACTGCATATGCAAGAGAAATGAGTATCTTGCATTGCAACTTTGAAAGAAATTCATTGAAGTTTCTTGGGAGAACATGGGAAGATCAACATTTAAAAACATATATACAAAACTGAAAACAAGATTGAAGATTTGCATTCATAAAATCAAGCAATTAAGCATATCGAAACAAAAAATTGAAAAAGAAAACAAACAAAGCCCTATAAATTGCATAATAAAAAGCTTACCTCTTCCTTGAGAAATACAAATGAAGAAGTTTCTAAATATCTTTGAATAAATCTTTCAAAAACCCAAGAGATTTCGAATTTGGAAGAAGATCCCAAGATTGCAGCTATATAAGCAAAGAATTTGATTAATTCTTCTCACCAAATTAATATATTCATGAGTCAATAAGAGATTCTTGACAAATGTCCATGATGGAGGATCAAAATGCAAGATAATAGCAACTGAAAGACTCATTCAAACCTGCAAATGAATTTTTTCTTGAGATTGCAATGAAGATGTAATGCAATCCAAAAAGACACCCTAGATTTATAAACGCGGTTTGTGGAAGTGAATACAAGCTGCGAAATAAGATGTCCTTGCCCAAGACGTGTTTCTTGGTAAACATTGCAAGAAATCTGAGTGCTTTCCTCTTTAAAAAAATTGCACTAATGCCCTACGACGGGCTTTAGAGAAGACACAACTTTAAAATGAGTTGCACATTCTAAAAACCAGTCATAATAACATTTAGGCGAACTTTTTGAAACCCAACGCACGTATTTAGAAGGAAATGACAAGCTTCTGAAGGCATCTTTACACCCTGCACGAGCATGCAAATGCTCCTAAAATTGTCGTCCTTGCCCTTTAATAGAAAACGCGGGCCTCTAATGCCTTATACGGGCTTTGAATATGGATGAGCATATCAAAAAAATGTTCATAGAGCAATGACAGGCATTTGATAGTCAAAGACATATAAGAAGGATGTCATCTTACCATCTCATAACCCAAAACACATTTTAGCAAAGCTCTCGAAAGTCTTCATTACTTAAAAAAGGTTTTTCTTAATATGTAAAACATAACCAAAAGCACGTCAATGTCCTTAATGGGTGTTGACGAACTTTTGAAGGATATATGCAAGGATAGAAACATGTAAAGTCAATAAAAAATGACACCTTGCCTTACAAAGCCGAAAATAGGCTTTTCGCTGGGCTTAGTATGTTAAAACATAATGCAATATCCATTAAAAATGTAAGAACCTTTCAAGGCTCTAATTGCTGAACTGTTTCTGGTTTTTTTCGTTGTTTGCAATTTTTTGTGTTTTGAGATGGTCTAACATAAAAAGCAATACATACGCTAAAATAAAAACTTTTGGAATTTGAAAGCTAAACAAATGAAGAATGTAATAGAGGATTTCAAACATTCTTCTTCATTATTTAATAGGGGAAACTCATTACAATCAAATGGCATACCCGGTATTGTGGAAGAAGCCCTTTCAATAAGTGTTGGCTGAAAAAGAAAGACAAGAACGCTAGAAATCTCCACCAATCAGTAACAAAATATTCAAATATTAATGTCAAATTCTTCTTTAACCCTAGGCGTCCCTTATTATAATTTTTATTGAATTTTGGGGCCCTTCATCAAAATCGTACCTAGCTGGGGTTACAAGGTACGACTGTAGATGTGCATCAAAAAGAAGGTCGTACAACCCTCAATAACCAACCAATAACTCTTTCAATGGATGCACTCAGCCTGCTCAATCAATTGCCCTTAATCTGATAATAGATTCTGGAATTTATTCCTCCAATCAACACAATGATGACCTTTGTATGAAGCCAACCCAATAAGCAACGCTCTCCAATACCAAATGCTCCAAAGAAGAGATATCAAATCAAACAATCAACATAATGAAGTTCGATTACAGAGAAGAAGCAACGCTCTCCAATACCAAATGCTCTAGAGAAGAGATATCAAATCAAACAATCAACATAATGAAGTTCGATTTCTCTTGCAAACTTATAAATTCCTTCAAGAAGTGAGATTTCCCCAAAAAGCATTTTACATGTTATTTCATTTCAACTTAGGAAATTTTTATATAATTCATTAAGTTTGGCATTTATAATTAATTACTCAGTCGGTCCCCTTCCAATGATGAATAGACCCTCAACGTTAAGTGAAATTATTAAGTTATATTATAACTTTGTAATATAAGCTCTAAATAATTAATGTTTATTTAAGTCAAATAAACATTAATATCTCCATGAATACACAATATCTCTGAGCGTCGTCTGAACTGATGTCTAAACTGAAGATGTTGCATACGACCACACTCCTTACTAAAAATAGTAAGGGTCCCTCTCTAAGAAACTCTGACTTGCTATAAAGAGTAAGTAATGCATATAGAGTCCTGGAGACCTCAAACGAAAACCAAACCTGCAAAACTCTAACGACCAGAGAAGCTGCATACCTCAAGGGACCCTCTAACCAAACTCATTATCCTATGAGGGTCAGTGATAGGCCAATCTACTTTGCTGACTGACATCAAATAGAAGGGAACATCACAGTCTGCCCTCCCTAAAATTGCTTGTCCGCAAGCAATCTCAACTCTGGATGCTGTAATATATCCTCGCTCTCCCAAGTAGCATCCTCAACTGGCAAGATCTTCTACTTAATCAAATATTCCCTAATGACTCGTCTCCGCAACTTTCTCTCTCTAACATCAAGGATAGCCTTAGGTACAAGAATCAATTTCCCCTCATCATCTAGGGGTGTTAATACTGCAGAAGGAACCACACAATGTCCTAATGCCTTGTTGAGGCGAGATACATGAAACACATTATGCACTCATCGGATTATCCTGAAAGGACCATAGTAGCCTGGCTTAAGCTTCTTCGCACCACTCTTCATGAGAGTGAACTGACGGTAGGGTTGTAGCATCAAGTACACCATATCTCCCACCTCAAATGATTGCACAGTCCTCTTCTGATCCGCATACTGCTTCTGCTGATTTTGTGCCTTAACAATATTCTCCTTGAGAGCCTTCACAATGTCCTGGCTCTCCTGACACAAATTTTGTGGGTTAAATTCTTCAAGGCGAGTCTTTGTTTGATTTTCCTTATTTTTTTGTTGGGTTTTTGGTCTTCTTTTTGCCTTAGGTTTATAGCCTTTGAAATTTTGCTCGTTTTGAGCTATCTTAGGCATCAATCGAAGTTGCCTAGCTCAAGTTATTAAGGTTTTAAGCATCCTATAGGTGGGGTTTTTCTGCCTAATTGCACGTCTTGGTTAAACTCCCTCAAAAGTGGGTTTTTTGTAGGTAATTGCACGAAGTAAAAACATCATTTATATGTAAAGTGGGTTTAAAACCCCATTTTAAAATTTCACATCATTCTGAGAAGTTTTACTTATAGTTTTTAATGGTTTAATATGTAATGGTGGACTTTTTAAGTCCTTCTACATACTATATTGTTATTACTATAAGTTACATATAAAGATAATATTTTAAATGCAATTAGGTCGGGTTTTTCTTTACCATTGCATATCATCACAATGCAAATCGTTTTTAAAACTCCACTATCAATATTTTAAGCCCCAAAAGCATAAAGGTGGGGTTTTTTCTGCCTGACTGCATATCCTTGTTCTTTAATTGATTTTATCAAAAGTGGGCTTTTTATTGGTAATTACATGCAATAAAAAGTGTCATTTACATGTAAAATGGATTTAAAACTCCATTTTAAAATTTCACATCATTTCGACGAGTTTTACATATAGTTTTTAATGAAGGTGGACATTTTATTTCTCTTTACATATTTCTCATTAAAACTATGAGTTACATATAAAGTTGTATATATTAGTGGGGTTTTTGATTAAAATTGCATAAACATATGCTTTACATAGAAGCATGTAAGTTGTTTTTAAAATCCCACCTTAAATATATACAATCTATAAAAAGCATGGTAGCATTTTTTGAGTCTATTGCATGTTTTAAAAACAAGTCACGTATATGTTTTACCTTTCAAAAAAATCCGTCATAAGCCTTAAGTGGCAATTTTAAAAGGCTTTGTACATTGTTTATACATGCATTTGGCCAAGAAAAAGCCATCTAGAACCCTAGTGGAGATTTTAGAGTGATTTGCATGTCTTTATATTCCCAATATACATGCAAATGAAGCTAAAAAAACCCGTTTTTGGAGCTGGAAGTGCAAAAATGTCATTAAAATGACTATATTTTTCATTTTAAAGCCCATTCCTGGGGCTGGAAGTTCAACAGCGGCTCATCTATGGTATGTTTTGGGTTGTTTAAAACCCATTTTTGGCATTCTCAAGCAAAAACGACTTTATCAATGGCTGCATTTTGGATTTCAAAGCCCGTATTGGGCATTTGTTGAACAAAAACAACAAATTCTTCCATCCATAGCTGTGTTTTGGAGTTGAAAGCCCGTCTAGGGCATCTATGGTGCAAAAATCATCATTCTCAGCAAGTTTTTACTCCATAGCAAGTTGCGGGTTTCTTCTAGAAGCTCGTCCATAGCATCCAACATCACTTTCAGCTTGTGTTTGGCACTCAGCAAATTGTGTTTACATATTTGCAAATCCTCCAACATCTACAAGTTTGAATCTTTCAAATCGGTTGTTATTTTAATCCATTCTTTGAGTGTTGTTTTTATTTAGAAGAGTTTGAAATCAACTAGGGCACGTTTTGCTTGAATCATTCAAAGATTGTTGCTGATTTTAAGCAATCTGAGAATGCATGGAAGACATTTGTCATCTATTTCCATGACTCATGTAAATGCATTTAATTTGCATGAGGAATTGTTCAAATTTAGTGCCTATATATCTCTTCTTTTCTCTTCTCAAGCTAAATTCAAAATTCTTTTATCATTTCCAGAATTTTGTGAGTTTTGCTTGAGAGGAAAGAGTTTGTAGTTCTTCCCCTTTTGCATTTGAAGAGAAGGTATACTTTCTTGTTTTCTTTTGCATTTCAATTTTACTTTATTGTATATGCTTGTTTCTCTTTTCTTCTTCTTCTTTCTTCTTCTAAGTTGCATATAAGAATGTAATTTATTCTCATATGCAGTCGGGATTAAAAAACCCATTCTTGATGGTGATTTTCCAAAAAGATCAAGTGCTGCCCTATATGCAAAATGTGATGAAAAACCCACCTTTTCCACATTTACATGTCAAAAGACAAAAGTAAACTTCCATCATGCAAGTAGCCAAAAAAGCCCACTTTTTGACTTTCCCTTAGTATGCATATGCTTTCGAAAAGCCCACCTTCATGCTTTTTCATGACTTTTTATGAAATCCAAAATGTTTCCAAAAATCCCACCTTGCATATTGAACATTTGCTCATACATATATGCGTCAATGTATTCATTTTATCAAACTCAAATTTTGTTGTTCGCATACGTGCAGTGCCTCCAAAAATACTAAGTTTTTCCCAATATACATTATGGATTGAAAAACCCACCTATTTCATAATGTTCATACTTACATATCAAAGAAGAAGTCCAGCTTTCTAATATGCAAAACAGTAAAAAAAACTCACCTTTTTGTGTCCTTTTATGAGATGTATGTTCTTCCTCTCAAACAAATGAAGATTTGTATTGCAAGAAGCAAAGTTCATCCTATATGGTTGCAAAGAAAAAGGAGATCTTCCTCAAAAACGTGATTAAGTTTTAAAATCTTGATTACAAATTCCAAGGTTGCAGAAGCATATGAAGCAGGAACAACCATATGATGGAGCAAATAAAGGGATAAGCGATGCAATGATTGTAGGCATAGAATGCTTTCAAAACTAAAAAAGAAAGACACAAAGATGCCTCTCAGTGATCACCATTATGATGCAAAGAAATCAAAGATGCAGTTTCATATTCTGGGTCTAGATGCTTTCACCAAACCTGAACACATCATTCATCAGGCATTTTGTAGCAGCATAAAGACCGACGGAGGATGATGCAAATAGATGTTGTGTCTTGTCAAACACTTGGATGCTTTTATTATGCATTTTGTAAAAGTGTAGAATCGTTGACAGATTACACGATAATATGTAATTGCATGTGATAGTATCACGTACAAAGTAGTCTCATGTAATCATGTTGCAAGAACATTAGGTCCTGCAGCACTGAATAAGTCAAAGTTAGTTAGTTGTAGATAAGCTTTGAATGGATCAAAGTTAGTTAGGGATAAGGTTTGAATAAATCAAAGTGGTTAAGGGTTTCCCCTTTCTTCACCACTTATCTCTCTTCTTTTTTCCTATATAAAGGAGGGAGCTCATTGTAAATATTCATCTTTTGTTGTGTGCAAGAAAACTATAGGCACTTCTCTTGTATTCTGAAAACTTTGAGTTTCATTGTGCAAAGTTGAGCATTTGAATAAAGGAACAAGAATTGGCAAACTTTGTGTTGTTGGTTTTGAAAATTAACGAATGTGTTCTTATGTCGCATTGGTTAATCCTTTCTCAAATTAATAATTATCTTGTATATATCATTTGAGCGTTTTAATTCGAGTTGTCTGAAGACTTTGAGCTTTAGGGGATTAGGATTACTATAGAAAGTAGTGGCTGCACTATTCCAAGGACTGAAGACTTTAGGCTTCAGTATTGGGAGTTAGATAGATAGAGTACTTATTTGAAGTGAGGACAAGAGACTTTGAGCTCTTGTATCATTTCATCTTTAGATAAATTCACTGCTATCTCAGTCGATTGTTCTTGTTAAGAAATGTAGATCTGAAGATAATGTATAAACTAATATGTAGTAGAATGCAATTGCCTTGGTGATTGATTGATTCTACAAAAATATATTTGTATTTATATATTGAATCTATAATGAATAGTTGTGACTATTCATTATAGAGAGATGTGGCTGTTGATACTAAATGAAGTGATTGTTCATTATACATATCATTTATTAATAACTAATATATATATAAATGAATTCATTCCAATATATATTTATCAGAGAAATATATATATTAACAATTATTATTAATATTATATATATATATATACATATATATATATAATATATGCATAGTTAAACACGAACGAACAATATGTTAACACTCCCTCTTGAGAGAGAGTTTAATAGATTTGTAGAATTTTCATATCATGATATATGG
>MU223633.1:1272852-1295637 GCA_018584345.1 Thuja plicata | reverse complement strand
TTTTTATATTTTAGAATTTCGTAAAATTTAGAATATGCTCAACTATAGATTATGTAGGGTTTATATTTTATCTTCCTTTAATAACCTTGCTGCTCTGATACCATGTTAAGAATTGTAGATCTGAAGATAATGTATAAANTAATATGTAGTAGAATGCAATTGCCTTGGTGATTGATTGATTCTACAAAAATATATTTGTATTTATATATAGAATCTATAATGAATAGTTGTGACTATTCATTATAGAGAGATGTGGTTGTTGATACTAAATGAAGTGACTGTTCATTATACATATCATTTATTAATAACTAATATATATATATATATGAGTTTGTTCCAATATATATTTATCAGAGAAATATATATATTAACAATTATTATTAATATTATATATATTAAACACGAACGAACAATATGTTAACAGTTCTTAAGTCAATCTATGAGCCACCGGTATTTCTGTTGCAAGGAGAACTGTATGTGTTACAGTTCAGTTCTACTTGAAGCCAACTGCGGTAAGAAAGGAGCCTCCCCTGTTGCTGAGAGAAGAGTAATCTCACACACTGCTGCCTAAAATACACATTTTTCAAGTTGTAGTCTTAGTGACTTGCAAAATATTTAGCCAACAAAATCACCAACACTCGGCACTCTACTATCACCCAACAGTAAGTCTAGGAAACTAGGTGCCTCATACCCATACAATGCCAAAAATGGTGTCATCTGAATAGACATGTGGTGAGTGGTACTATAGCAATACTACAAAGGTAAATCCACTTCACCCAAGCCTTTTGCTTCCCTGCAATGTAGTTCTTGAGGTATCCCTCCACCCATTTATTCACTATCTCTGTCTGACCATCTCTCTACAGGTGGTAACTCGTGCTCGGAGTAAGCTCGGTCCCACAAAGTTTGAATAACTCCTGCCAGAAATGACTCATGAACCGACTATCCCTGTCACTGACAATACTCCAAGGTAAACCATGTAGTCTGAATACCTCATGGAAGAACAACTCTGCTACCTGAGTAGCTGTGTACGTAGTTGTTATCAAAAAGAAGAGTGTATTGTGTCAATCGATCAACAACCACATAGATGCAATCTCTCCCTTGGGCTTTCAACAAGCCTGTAATAAAATCCATGGATAAACATTCCCACTTCCTGTCAGGAATTAGAAGTGGTTGAAGAAGCCCTGCAAGGTATGTGTGCACATGTTTATTTTTCTAACATACAAGTCACTCTCTTACATATCTAAGAACTTCCGCCTTGAGACCTTTCCAAGTAAATCTCTCTCAAACTTGCCTATATGTTTTGAAATATCCCAGATGTCTTGCCATCGGCTCATCAAGAAAGAATCTCAACACCTTGTTCTTCAACTTTGATCCTGGGGTTAAATAAATTCTGCCTTTTATTACAATTGTATACTTGTCCGTAATAGACCCCTCAACAACTCATGCAGCCCAAGTGTCTTCGGCATACTCTACCACAATCATATGTTATCAATCCTCTGAAGATCTGGACCATAGAGCTCAAATGTGGACGGCGAGATAAAGCATTAACAACAACATTGTGAGTTCCCTTGACATAAGTGATGTCAAAGTCAAATGCCTGCAATTTACTAACCCACTTCAACTGACGATCATTGAGGTCTCGTTGTCCTAAAAAATGTCTCAAGTTGTTATTATCAGTTTTTATGCTAAATTTGCTGCCCACAAGATATTGCCTGAACTTGGCCAATGCATGCATAATGGCCAACATCTCCCTATCATATATGCTGTAACTCCTCTCCGGTCCTCTAAGTTTCTGACTCTCATAAGAAATCATGTGTTTATCCTGCATAAGCACGGTACCAATACCCTCTGTAGAAGCATCACACTGAAGCTCAAAAGGCTTAGTGAAATGAGACATAGAAACAATGGGGCATGTAGTCATAAGCTCCTTGAACCTCATGAAACACTCATGTGCCTCAGGAGTACATATAAATGCACCTTTTTTCATCAAATCCGACAAAGGTGTTGCATGACATGAATATCCACTAACAAACTGGCAATAGAAGCCACAAAAACCTAAGAATCCACATAGATGTGTGAGGTTCTTAGGAGTAAGCCAATCAACAATAGCATGGATCTTCTCAGGATCCATTCGCACACCCACTACACTAATAATGTGGCTCAAATACAGTAACTTTGTCAAAAACAAGGACCCCCTATCCAAAATCCCCAAAACTATTTCCAAGTGTGCAAGATGCTCCTCCCATGTTCGGTTGTAAACTAGGATATCATCAAAGAAGACTAACACAAATTTCCTCAACTGAGGCTGGAAGACCCAGTTCATAGTGGACTAGAAAGTAGCTAGTGCGTTGGTTAGCCCAAATGGGATAACCACGAACTCATAGTGCCCACAATGACATATGAATGCCATCTTCTCTATATCTTTCTCCCTAACACGGATCTGGTGATAGCCTGATCTCAAATCTATCTTTGAGAAATAGCAGGCGTCATGTAACTCATCAATCAGCTCATCTATACTCAAAATAGGGTACCTATTTTTTATTGTCCTCTTATTCAGGACCCTGTAATCAATGCACATATGCAAGGTACCATCTTTTTCCTTCAGCAACACCATGAAGGAGGCAAATGGTGACTTACTCGGCCTAATGTGTCCCATAGCGAGAAACTCCTGAATAGTTTTTTTCTATTTCATCCTTCAATCACTTTGGGTGTCGATAAGGTGTAATCATCATAGGTTTAGCACCCTCCTCAAGCTCTATGATATGCTCATGGCCTCTATCAAGTGGCCTACCAGGTGGAATGTCATTGAAAAGCTTCCCATGTTTAATTCTTAGCTCCTGGATATCTGGATGATATTCTATCTTTTATTGCCCCTCATGTGAAGGCATCAACATACACTCAGCTGCCCACTCAACCATATCATGCTACATGAGTCTCTCCACTCTTTTAAGAGTAATCATCCTGAAACTGCTATCCTTGATGGCCTTTAGTACGTGTGTCTTCTCATCCACCTTGAAAGTCATCTCCATCTCATGAAGGTCGAGTGTAAACTTACCTATGTCATGCAGCCACCGGATGCCTAACACCAAATCACTATCTCCCATTGTCACCACTTAAAAATCAGTTTTTAACTCATAATTGGTCACACGCAATGGAAGTCCTGTAATCATACTATTACACTTAAGAGTGTAACCATCTACAACTCTCACTTATATGCCCTCAAACCCCTCAGTACGGATCCCATGTCTCTCCACTAGCCTAGCATCAATGAAATTATGTGTGGCACTTGTATCCAACAAAGTAATAATCTTCTGACCAGCCAACACACCACGCATTCTGAAAGAACCTTCCTGCTGAATCCTAGTGAGGAGTACTTCCTTAAGTTTCTCATTCTCTTGTACATCCATTTTCTCTAACCTTTTAGGCTTCTCTTCATCATTTTCAGCCTCAGATTCTTCCTGATCAGCTTGTTGGTCCGAATTTTCAGATTTGGAATCTTCATAGTATGCCCACATAACACGATTTTCTTTATCCTTAGGCCTTAAGGGACAATCATGGTTTGCATCATAGGGTCCTTTGCAGTAGAAACATAGTTTCTTTTTCCTCAAATCATTTATTGTTTCTCTATCCAACGATGTTGCTGCTGATTTCCCCTTTTGAACTTTGTTAAAGTCTGATTTTTCTTTGTTTTTAGGAAAAGATTTTTTATCTTTGTAGGAGGAGGATCCCTCGGATGAAAACTTGTTGTGACTGTCTCACTCCCATAAAATAAAGGTAACATGAGCTTGCTAGTAGCAAACTCTAAATCCCTATGTGAATTTCTAGGCCTTCTATATTGCCTAACTCTGGCAATCTCTCTCTTTTGTCTCATATACTAATCAAAGTCCATATGTTCTCTCACATCAGGTGGTAGCAAACTCCACTCATCATGCACCGTCATAACACTATCTCCAAACTCAACCTCCTCGTCTCCTCTTCTTTCTTCTTCTGGTTCATCTCTCAAGAAAGTGGGCTTTGTAGGCCAATCAACTATGCGTGTAGCTTCCCAGTGTGCTCTAGGAGTCCCAATTGCACTCATGTTTTCCTCTTGTTCCTGGTTTGGCCTCATGGGAGGAATCATCTACTTCATCCCGTGCTGGATTGTTTTCTCTCGTATCACCCATACCTGCAGTCTGTTGTGTATCAAAAATATTATTTCCTTGTTGTTCGCCTTTCCTGCGGGTATAGTAACTGTGATCTGATTGCTGCATATAAACTCCTAACCCTCTAGGGTTGCAGGATTAAAGCTCTGATACCAATGTAAGAACCTTTCAAGGCTCTAACTGTTGAACTGTTTCTGGTTTTTTTGTTGTTTGCAATTTCTTTTGTTTTGAGATGGTTTGACATAAAAAACAATACATATTCTGAAATAAAAACTTCTGGAATTTGAAAACTAAACAACTAAGGAATGTAATAGAGGATTTCAAACATTCTTCATTCTTTCATAGGGGAAACTCATTGCAATCAAATGGCATAGCCGGTATTGTGGAAGAAGCCCTTTCAATAAGTGCTCACTAAAAACGCAAGACAACACTAGAAATCTCCACCAATCAATAACAAAATCTTCAAATATTGATGTCAAATTATTCTTTAACCCTAGGCATCCCTTATTATAATTTTTATTGAATTTTGGGGCCCTTCTTCATCAAAATCGTACCTAGCTGAGGTTACAAGGTACGGCTGTAGATGTGCATCAAAAAGATGGCCATACGACCCTCAATAACCAGCCAATAATTCCTTCAATGGATGCACCCAACCTGCTCAACCAACTGCCCTCAATCTGATACTAAATACAGTAATTTATTTCTCCAATCAACACAATGATGACCTCTATATGAAGCCAATCCAATAAGCAATATCAAAACTCTGCAGAAACCCTTGGTTTCTCACAAACTCCAATGCTCCAGAGAAGAGATATCAAATCGAACAATCAACATAATGAAGTTCAATTTCTCTTGCAAACTTATAAATTCCATCAAGAAGTGCAATTTCCACAAAAAACATTTTAAATAACATTTTAAATGTTATTTCATTTCAACTTAGGAAATCTTTAAATAATTCATTGGGTTTGGCATTTAGAATTAATTACTTAGCTGGTCCCCTTCCAATGATGAATAGACCCTCAATGTTAAGTGAAATTATAAAGTTATATTATAACTTTACAATATAAGCTCTAAATAATTAATGTTTATTTAAGTCAAACAAACATTAATATCTTCATGAATACACAATATCTCTGAGTGTCGTCTAAACTGATGTCTAAACTGAAGATGTTGCATACGACCACACACCTTCCTAAAAATAGTAAGGGTCCCTCTCTAAGAAACATTGACTTACTATAAATAGTAAGTAATGCATACAGAGTCCTGGAGACCTCAAACAAAAACCAAACCTGCAAAACTCTGACCACTAGAGAAGTTGTATCCCTCAAGGGACCCTCTAACCAACCTCATTAGCCTACGAGGTTCAGTGATTGGCCAATCTACTTTGCTGACTGACGTCAACTAGAAGGGAACATAAAAAAATCACCATCTTGAATAATGACGGGAATTTAGATCCCATATGCATGTTAAAACAAGCTAAAAATATGTTGTCTCTTAAAATTGCCACTATTTGTAAGCTTACAAGTCATTTTAATCATAAAATGGGCTTCATAAGATGCAACACATGCTGACATCGCCACCATTGCAAACATTGCATACAAGTCAACACTTGTTTTTTGTAAACTAATAATTGCAAGTGAACTTAAAAAGTCCACTAATAACTGTAAGTTTAAAAACATCTTTCAAAAATGGGCTTCTTATGTACATTTACAAGTGTTTAAACCCTTTTAAAAAAGATGATAAGCAGTAAGAACTAAAAAGTTTGATTGACGCCTAAGATAGCTCGAAACGAGCAAAAATGAATATGCAATCAATCTAGGATGAAAACAAAATCGAAACAACACACAAGACGAGGAAAAACAAGAAATAACTCAAAGGTTACCAAAAATCAAGTGCTTGTAGTCAGGGAAGAAAAACCCGTTCTAACAAGAAAAATGGATGAGAACTTGATGGAAACCTTCAAAATCAATGTCCAAAATACGTGAAATCCAAGCCAATCCAAGGGATAACTGATTGCCTTAGAGAAACATCATTTAGAACACAAAAACTTATAGAAAATGCCTACAAAGTCATGAGAAAATTGCATAGGGTTGTCCAATTTTGTTAATTCAAAATTTGAGGACAACACATCATCTTTTGAACCCATTTTGAACTCTTTCAACCTTATTCCCTTCCCTTACTTTGTAACCAAGTATTGGTGTTCTCAAGAATAGGTTGAAATCTTTCTCTGATGGAAATACATTCTTACTAAGAACATTGAATTGGGGGAAGAGGACTTGCAATCTTCTTTTCCTCGTAGACTGGATACACAATGTGTCCATCATCCTCCATATCCTTAGGAATGTCTGCTAAATCATTTTCTCTAAAGTAAGTCGATTGTGATTGAGCTTCCTTATGTCATCATCTGTATGGATATCAATCCATATGTCTTCAATTCTATGTACATGTGTGTAGTTCTTGATTTTATATTTCCATGCAATCAAAGTCCTCTCTTCTTTTGGACTTCTTCAGTGTGATCTCTTGTATTTTTGTCTCCATAGTGTTGGCCTTAAGAGATGTTCTCAGTGAATATCTACCAATTGTGAGAGAAAACTTGAATCCAACCATATGAGCTTCTACTTGTTTACTATGTACCTTAAAGATTTGCCTGCATAGCTCCATCAATGTGATCTTTTCACTGGGATATCTGGGAAGCATATATTGAGCGTCGTCAAAACAACCTACTCTAAAATAGGTGAAAGTGGGAAACTGTAGGAGCATACAACCTAACTCTTTCACAATTTTCCATGTATTATTTGGTATTCTTCTCTTCTAAAGCTTCTTATCAAACATACATATGTATGCACTGAAGAAACCGCCATTAACTCTCCGATAATGATGAATACTTGATTTTAGAAGCAACTAATTGTAGTACTTGTAAAATTGATTCTCGAGGAGAAGAATCACTGCCTTCAAAATACAAATCACTAAAATTTTCTTTTGTTTCAAGAAAATTGACAATATGTTGATCAGAATTATCTTCATTGATATCTTAATGGGGGATTAAGAGGGCAGTTAATTTCGGTAATGTTTCAACCTTTCATTCCTTGTCTAATAGAGATTTCGCACTTGACAGACGATCAGTTCAACATCACCTTGTGCATGGATGTTTTTAATTCCTTTCTTTTGTGCAACATCCATAATGACTCATAGTTGGCAATATTGTTAGTATCATCAAATTGCAACTTGAAAGAAAAAGGGAAAATCTTTCCTTGTGGGGATATGAGAACTATCCCTATTCTAGATCGAGAAGAAGAACAACTACTATCAAACTCCAAAGTTCAAATATTGTTTGTATTACCAATATTGACATTCTCAAAATCTTGAAATTCTTTACTTAAAGTAGTTGACTCGTCAACATTTGTAACTTGTTCTTCACTTGCATCATAGTCTAAGACTCAAAAACTTCTTCAATATGTAAGGAATAAGTTCCCATTTTGAAAGACTCGAAGAGAATTTGTGCTTGTGGATCATCAGATTTCACTACCAAAAACGTGTTTTCCCTTTCAAGAAGAAGTTTGTGCATATCACCTTGAACAAGGTTCTTGGCATCTGACATATCCATGTTGATCTCTCCACCAAAATCCTCAGAAGTTACGTACCAACAATATCCTATACGAAGATGAGACATCAACTACTAGAATTATCATCTTTATCTTCTTATCAAGGAAAGCTGCAAATGTAAGTTGAGCATCTTTGATTTCCCCTATTAGAGGCACCTTTTTGTTCCCCATTGTGAAACATCTACCAAAAGTCTGTGTAATACATTTCCCACCTTAGCTGGCATCACATTGTCAGAAGCAACCAAATCAATGACACATTTACTGAGCTTGTAACCATTAATCAACAAGCAAATATAGAAAGGTTCTATTTTTCTAGGCATGGATGAAGAATTGTAACAAGGTTTTTTGGTAAAGACATAGGCTCAGATTCCTTGAAAAGTCCTTTCAATCTGAGCGTCGCTCTAACCTCTTGTTTTGGGTAAGTCATCACCTTCTGGGAGTTAGAAATTTTCTTTCACATGCAAGATCGGGTTTTTTCTCCAACACTGCACGAGTTATTCATTGCACATATGCAGTTCAGGTTTTAAAACCAAAATTACAATGTGGGTGATAGTTGATAGGTCGTAGGACTGGGGAACATAGTCTCTTCTTTAGGGTGTTTGTTGGGGAGATGGTTCCCAATTTTTAACCATCCTTGTTTCAGACCAGGATCCAAATCGCGGTTTAGTAATAGAAGAATATGAATCATTACCAATCAATAAAAGGTATTATATATGTATATATTATATTAAAAACTTGTTCTATTAAATATTATAGTCAATTATATTAAATTAAATTGTTATGATCTTATATGTGAAATAATATAAATATAAACTATTGATAAAATATGTTAATAAAATTACTATATCCAGTTTCGAGAATGCATCGGTGCTTCCAATTAATTGATTCTATTTTCAATAGAAAGATAACAATTTGTAAAAAAGTTTACCAAACAAATTACAATAAAACATGGTTGTCCCACTAAACCTCAATAATAATAAAACATTGAAATGCAAATTGAAGAAGTTACAAACACTTTACCAAAGGTGTTCTTTGTCTTTCAACATAATTGTGATTTTTGAGCCTTGGAGGCACATTAAAGGGTCATACAATAATCAACCTCATTCTAGAAAAAAAAATTAGATACAACCCATGCATTATTACCTTATTCAATAAACTGGTGTTCATTATATCACTAGTTAGACAAACTCAAACTCAATTTTGAGTGTTTGTGATAAATTGTCACAATTAGGATCAAGAACAAATTTGTACTACCCACTTATTGTTCCAAGCATAACTAACTTAACCATTTGACTGGTTACTTTCCACAAAGATTCTTGACAATATAAATTATTGAATGAGAAAATAACTAGCTACAAAAGATTTTAGACTATGCTCAATAAAACTAGGTAGAGATAAATTTTAATATGCTATAAAGTAAAATATGCAACCCAATTTTCAAAAACATGAGTGTTTGAGATAAACTATCACAATTAGCATCAAGAACAAATTTGTACTACCCACTTATATTTCCAAGCATAACTAACTTATCCATTTGAATGGCTACTTTTCTAAAAAATCCTTTGACCATATAAATTATTGAATGAGAGAATAACTAGCTACAAAAGGTTTTAGATTATCTTAAATAAAACCTGGTAGAGGCAAATTTTAATATGCTATAAAGTAAAAAATGTAATTAAATTTTTAAAAGTTTTCGATTTTGCAAGATATTAGTAGCTTTTGACCCTTTAGAAGGCATATCAAAGGCCCATGCAAAACTCTACTTTATTCTAGATAAATGTTGTGAGATACAACCTATGCATTTTCACCAACCCAATAAACCAATGTTCATGCAATCACCTACTAGACCAACTGAAATGCTATTTCAAGTGTTTGAGATTAACTCTTACAATTAACACGAGGAACAAGTTTAAATAGGCCGTTACTTGTTCCAATCTAACAACTTTATCAATCTGACTAGTAACCTTCCCCAAAGAACCCTAATAGTGTAAATTATTGAATGAAAATATAAGTGGCTACAAGTGCTTTTAGGTTGTCTTCAATAAAACTTTTATCACAAAATTTAATATAACATTATACATCTTACTTTTCCAAAGGTGTTCTTGGTCTTGCATGATATTTGCAGTTTCTAGCATTGAAGAGGGAAATCAAAGACCCATTAACAGCTTTGCATCCATTCTGGATAAATATTATGACCTATAACCTATGCATTTTATCCAACTAGATAAACCAACCTTTATGCCATCACCTATTACACTATTAAGAATTCATGTTGATGTTCCCATATTAGTGTGAGGTAAAGTGAGTTCAATTAATAACTCAAAAGGGATATCAAAGACCCATTAAAATCTTTGCATCCATTCCAGAGAAATATTGACCAATAACCTATGCATTTATGCAACTAGATAAACCAACCTTTGTGTCATCACTATTACACTGTTAGGAATTCATGTTAGTGTTCCCATGTTAGTGTGAGGTAAAGTGAATTAAATTAATAACTCACATAGTTATTATGAGTGTTAAAGACATTTGTTAGGTTAGTCATATGTATGGACTTATTTTGTTCTACAAGGGTATTTGTTTGAGTTGTGAAAGCAATTCACATATTTAAGAAGTGGTTACTATAACGTAGGAATTGAAACTCTTGTAAGTGTGTAGTGTATTTAGTAATGGATTGAAAAAGCGGAAAATCAAATTATATCACTATTGTTTTGCGCTCTCTTTGAAAACCTTTGTATTCAACAATGGATTAAAAGAGTGGAATATCAAATTATATCATTATTGCTTTGTACTCTCTAAAAATCAATATACACTACTAAAATTCTAGTTCAACTTCTTTCAGATGTACCATCACTATTAGGCATTGGGAACAATTTTATATTGTCCACTAATTGTTTGAATCATCATAATTTTATGTTTGAATCATTACATTCTCCAAAGTATCTTGAAAGTTCAAAATATAGTTGTAAGAATCTTAGTAGCTAGGTTGGCACAAATTTTGGTATAATAGATTAAAATAAGCAAAATAGTTTTCGAAAGGTATTTTTGGTCTTGTAAGACATCAACAATTTGTAATCTTAGGGAGGCATATCAAATGCTAACACAAAACTGTGTTTCCATTCTATAGAAATGCCCCAAATTATAACCCTTGCATTTTGATCGGCGTGATAAATTAATTTTCAATTTCATAAAATACAGAAACTTGCCTCTTTGGTATTCTATTTGTTATAGAATGTGGTATTCTCAGTCATCAAAAGAAAAGGACTACCAAATCGCAAACAAACATATGCATAGAAACATGGAACATGTAGAATGTCACTAAGCAATGTCAAAAATTTAAAAGATTCCTACAGTTTTGTTTGTATTGCTCTTAATGACCATTACCTAGTATATTGAATGCATAGATGCTTGTGAAAATGTTTACCGAGATAGTTCATATAAAATGTGGCTATCCCACCAATCCCTAACAGAATAAAATATTGTAGAAGCTAAAAACGATTTCAAATTATCTTAAATTAAGGAAGGGTAACACAAATATCAAAATAACACAATAAGCATCTTACTTTTCCAAATGTGTTCTCAATAGTATAATTTCTTTGTAGTTTCTAAGCAGTGGGAGGCATATCAAAAGCCCACACAATATTCTGCTTCAATTCTAGAGAAATATTTTAAATTAAAACCTATGCATTATCCCCAACTCAATAGATCAATGTTCATACTATAACCTAGTAGACAAACTAATTATATTTTAAGAGTTTGAGATGAAAAATCACTATTAGCATCAAAAAAAAGTTTATACTACCCATTTATTGTTCCTAAGTATAACAAATTACAAACTCCATGAAACTCATTTTGGTTTTCTATGGACAACTGTTCCCAAGGGTCAATATAGAGAACACATTAGTGCCTCCTATCGACTACTATTTTCAAAAGTTGATGCCTTGTTAAAATGTTTACCAAGAAAGTTATGGTAAATTCTGTAATGTCCATTTTTTTAAAATAGAATTTAATAACAAACTCATACTATAAAAAGTAAAATAAATCATAAAATAATTAAAATTTAATTAACTTTAGTGAGGGGACAAAATTCATGAAATGGAGAGTTGTGACTCTCTCAAGAGATATATAAGGGAGAAGAGTTCATTTTAAAGGGGGGATGGAGGAAGGAAGAAAGGTTAGAGCATAGAAATGAAAGAAGGATTAATGGAAGAAGAAAGAAATGGGAAGGAAATAAGTGACTCTTTCAAAGGGCATAAATGATAAATGATTGTAAATCTTTCAACAGGTGGCACTTATGAAAGGTTTAGGACTCTTTGAAATGGTAAAAATGATGAAGGTTTTAACTCTTTCAAAGGGTGGTAATTGTGAAAGGTTGTGACCCTCACAAAGGGAAGACGTAATGAAGAGGTGTCACTCTCCCTCATATTGGAAGATATAAAGGGGGAGAAGGTTTCATTTGAAGAGGACATCGAAGAGAGAATATTTAGAAAATAATTTAGTATTCTCAAAACATAGAAATAGAGGGTGGTGACTCAATTCTTTTGAAAAGGTGGTGACCCACTCACCGATAAAATGTAAAGGAGAAATCAATCTAAGCATTCAAGGTTCACTAATGAAACAACACTCGTGAATCCACAAATTTAATCATCAATTACCAAATCAAGCAAACAATTAATCAGCAAATCATTTTATCATATCAACATTCATTCAATCATTATTCACCAATATACCAAACCAACATTTATTACATCGTCACTCATCAATCATCTAATAAACAATCACTGAATCATCACTCACCAATACTTGTGACTTAGTAAATGTACACACACATATCTACAGTATTATTTTCTAGTTCTTCCCCTTGATGAATTAGAATACCATGTCCTATGAATCCATTCGCCTTTTTCTCTTTTCAACATATCTATCACAACTTGTGAATTCGATTCACAGATGTTTTTTTGCTAGCTTAAGGCACAACCTCTTTCCATAACATAGAGAATAGGAAGAGCTTCCATGAAATTATTAGTTTGTTTCCCTTTGTACATGGAAAAGAAAATGACAACCACTGAACTATCTCTACTCATACCTTCCAATCCTAGCATGCCCAAGATTCCCTCTTGAAGACCCATTGGTATTAATTGTCAAAACGCCTTGAGTTGGGGAATAACAACCTTCTCTTTGGATGTTTCTTTTGGCATGTCAGCACCTCCTCGACAATGAGAAATTCATTATCGATAGATTGCTAGGGTTCACAAGAGAAAAAAGATTGCACTTTGTACATAATGATTCCTGGAGCATACTAGTAATCCTTAGCCAAATTTGATGAAGCGCCATTTTCCTATGGTAAACAATCACGTGGTTTCTTTCTAACCAAAACTGTCAAATTATGAAGTGGGGCCAATAACCCAAGCTACATGAAGAAAGAAAGTCTTTGGTGTGGGATTCCCTAGATGATCCTAGAACTCAACTAGAGAAATGACATGGGCGTAGGCCCAATTCCAAGCCTTCCACCAAAAGTGCCAAATCTCCCTAGAGAACGAACACTAAGAAAATAAATGCGAGGAGCATTCCACACTATCATTACAGAGAACGCATATAGACAAACCCTAAAATCTTCTCTTTTGTAAATTCTCCCAGGTGAGGCATCTATTTTGCAAAACCAACTACATGAAAAAATTGTATTTAGGCCAAGAAAACCTATTCCACAACTCGTATCAAGATTCTACCTTTCAGAACAAGGTCCCAGGCAAGAACATCCCTCCTCATGAAAGAATTGCAAACCTTTTTGTCCAGAATCCTAGCAAGCTCCTAATGAGTGTCCTTTGATTCTTCAAGCAGCCACTCATGAGTTTCTTTCTATTTAAACACATCCACCAGGTCCAAGTCTTGGCTTGTTTTGAAGTTCCCAACTCTACTCCAGCTCACTTCAAGAAAGCTATTGCAAAAGGACTACAAGTGCAGATACATTGATCTGATACGAGGGTGACCATCCCAAGAATCATAGCACAACAGAGCCTCAGAGCCCTTATTACAAATGCAAAATAATCTTTGCTTAATTAACTCAATACCCTTTTTAAGAGTGCCCAGATCATAGACCCCCCTTACAAAAGAAGTTGTGAACATTTTTTCTCTCCACCCCTCTTACAGTCTTAGTGGTAAGGATTCTAGCCCAATCCTGATCCTAATTAGTGTACCATCTTCAAAAAAAATCGACAGGAAAAGCCTGACCACTAAGGTATGCCTGTTGAAAACCAAGCTCACCCTCTTGTTTTGGCTTGCAAACAGATTCCCACTTAACCAAACTCCACTTTGATGAAAGCAAGTTACGAGCCCATAAGAATTGTCAAGAAAAACCATCAAAGTTGATAAATCTCTCAAACCCTTCAGCCATTAAAATGAATAAATATTTTGAGTTGTTTCCCTTGGGTTATATCCCGCGACCTGCGACCAGGGTGATTAGAGCGATCCTTTCTATCCTTTTGTTGCAGCTGCCATCAACGTAGGCAACCAGTGTAGGAGTTCACCTGCGAGTGCTCTGTGACCACTGGGAGCTGCACTTCCGAGGAGATCAGAGGGCATTTCATCTTATTTTATTTTATTTTGGGTGTTTTCACCAACGAAGGCTCTGCGACCAGGGACCAGCGACCTGCGACCAGGGGGACCCAGGGCGTGCTTTTCTATTCAGGAATAGTGTTTTCAACACTAAGCGACAGGCACTAAGGTGGAGCCCAGTTTCAAACACCAGTTGAAAAAAACATCTGTCGAACCTGGCTGTGTCCAGAATCTCACGACAGTATTCTGTTAAACAAAATCTCAGTTAGATTAACTGGAGTTTTGACAGAATCATGCCTTCTGCACCTCATTGAAAAGCAATGATTTGAGAATGCTTACAAACTGTTCGACAAAATGTTCTTGCTTTGTATCCGGGACAGCAACAAAACATTGCACGAGAACGTTTGACGGAATGACTGAATCCTGTCTGAGACTCTGAGACTGACACGTTTAATTGCTTATCACTTTACAACAGCAGGGGATGAAGGCCATGGAACCCCCACCCGATACAGATACATATAAGCAGATAGTGGACCTCTTGAATAAGCTAGAAATTGATAGTGCAACTCTGAAAGGCACATGTCTTTCTTTATCCAATGTCTCGCAGAAGCTCCTTGATTGACTCCTTAAATCAGAAGCTGAAAATCAGTCACTCAAAAACAACATGGCAACCCTTACTTCTGAAATGGCCACTCTCATACAACAAGCTGTAACCGATCGAGCTCTTTTACACAGTTTCTCATCCACCTTCACATCACAAGCAACGGGCATTCAAGCTGATCTGGAATCTATCATTGCACAACTGAATGAACTCGACAGCATCAAAACAAAACAAGCTTATTTGGTTGCCAAACATTCTTCACTAATGACCGAAACGGAGGAGAAAGTCAAATCCTGGGCCTCTATCTACAATAACAATGCTACTGTTGCACCTCTTTCAGGTGTTGTGGAGTTAGTCCAGGATAAGATGATTGATGAATGCATGAGACGAAAACGCGAGTTGAATTTGCGTGTCTGTGGTCTCCCCTCTACCGCTGATCCATCCTCCGTTGGACAATCCTTTCTCAAGGACCAACTTGATATTCCCGATATTACACTCGACAGCTGCTGGTTTGGCCGAGATGGTACACTTTTCATCAGGTTCTCTTCCCTACACGATAGGTTACAGGCTCTTAGAGCGAAGAGGAAATTATTCACTCTTCCCTCGAAGATTTATTTGGATGAGGATCTCATGAGGTCACATATGGCAGAACTGAAACAAGCCAAATCCCTAGTTGCTGAGGCCAGCAGCAGTGGGAAATGGGCAGTTGTCAGGAACCTTAGAGCAGTTAATCGGGATTCTCCCCCTGCTGGGTGGGAACCGAGACAGGCCGATAAGGCCAAATGACGGTCACACTGGCAATTGAGTAGAGGTGGGCCACGCGCCCTCTAGCTCGCTTCTCCTCAATTGCTGGAACGGTAACGGTTCTCTTTGGTCGTTACCGGGTCTTCTTCAGGATGCGGTTGGGTCTGCTGATATCCTGGCAGTTACGGAGACACATGAGAGCCCTGCACGTCCCCTCCCGGGGTTCATCGATTATCAGTGGTTATCTGTATGCAGAGAGGAGGTCCACACTTCTGGTGGTGTGGCATGTTTGATTCGGGATAGCCTTTTCAGCGCTACCTCTATTGTCCTTTCAGACATATTTGCTAGATTCATGTGGATCCGGGTACACCACGCTGGTCACCGCCAGAGAGATATCTTCATCGCGGTTTGCTACTTCCCACCGGCCTCCTCGTCGTATGCCATTCATAGTGCCGAGGATGGGGATCCTTTTCAAGATCTTCTGGAGGGCATCTCTAGATTCAGTGCCTCAAGCGATATCCTCATCCTTGGAGATTTCAATGCACGGACTAAAGAGTTACAGTCACCTACATATGATCGGGACACTGATTGGACCTGCACTTCCGAGTTAGATTCGGCCAGCCTTGGGCTTCAGCGTACCTCATAAGACTACTGCGGGCCGTTATCCACTTATGGTCGCCACCTCCTCCAACTTTGTGAGTCTCTCGATCTGATCATTTTGAACGACCTTTCTTGCTTTCCCGATTCTGAGCTTTTCACATGCTGGCCTCATGGCAGTGGCGCTAGTGTGGTCGATTATGTGCTCACTGTTGCATCCTTTGTCCCCTCCATCCGCCACTTCACCATCTCCCGCCTTCCTTTGGCTAATCATGCTCTTTTGAGCCTCGTGCTCCGTTTCTCCCCCCTCCCTTTNTTGCCCACCCCACCCACCCACCCACCCACCATCCTGGCTGTTTTGGGACACGCCCCCAACCATGTCCACTTCTGCTATACTGAGGGGGATTGTGACCTTTTCACCTTCCACCCGCATCGACTCCTCTCCCCCGTGAGCTTCTCTGAGTGTAGCCATGTTACCTCCATGTTTGATCTACTAACCAAGGCCATTTGGGAGTCGGCTTTCCTTTCCATCCCCCATCGCCCTATCTTCAGATCTAAATGTCGGAACACTTGCCCCATGAATCGTTGGTTCGACAATGACTGTAAAGCTTTCCGCCGCAGATTACGTTCGGCCTTTGAGTCCCTCCCTTCAGATTATGTTGATCTCTGTTACTCCTACCGGTTTCTTCACGCAAAGAAACATTCTTTCATTGCTTCACGGTGCAGAGCTTTGTGTAACACACTTACTCAGGATCCTAAGATCTTTTGGCGTACCTTATTCCCGCGGCACCCCCCTCTGCCCTCAACCATCGACCTTGCCTCCCTCATCTCCCACACCTCCGCTCTCTATGACATCCCGAGCCAGCCATCTCTCCACCTAATCCCACCCCCTCACTGCCATATTTTCACCGCATCCAGCATTTACGAGGCTGTCAAATCTATGAGATCAGTAGAGCGGCCGACGAGGATGGTTTTCAGGCGAAGCTCCTCAAGCTCAGTATCACAACACTAGGCTCTTATCTCCCACACTCTTTAATAGAGTGGTTTGCACCGACTTCCCTGAGGCTTGGTTGAGACATGTGATCCATCCGATCCACAAGACTGGATCAATATCGGACCCCGACAACTACAGAACCATCATGATTGGGCATACCTTTGCCAAACTCTATGCCACGACATTGAACACTATCCTTTCTTCGCAGCTTGACAGGTTAGACTGTAGGGCTAGAGGTCAAGCCGGTTTCCGTGCAGATTACCAGACCATGGACCACATCTTAACACTACGGGTGATCATTGAGGAGACTCGCTATCGCTCTATGAAAGTCTATTGCTGCTTCATCGACTTTCATAAGGCATTTGATTCTGTCCCTCGGGTGGCCCTTTTTTAGAGACTTAGAGACATTGGGATATCTGAGATTCTTTTGACTGCTATTATGAGACTTTACGAGCGTGTTGAGGATAGATTCAGGACCCTGGAGGGCTTCTCAGATCCTACTCAGAGAACGATTGGGGTGAAACATGGATGCCCTCTTTCCCCCACCTTATTTGGCATCTACATTGATGAGCTCGAGGGTTTCATCAGAGACTCGTCTCTCCCAGGTGATGGCTGCTATTTACACCAGGCCTTAGTTTCCATTCTTCTTTTTGCTGATGATGTGATTCTCTTAGCCTCCTCACCTGAGGGTCTCCAGAGAATTCTTGATATCTTGGCCTCCTTTTGTGACTTGAGGCAGCTCGTGATTAATTTGGGGAAGACACGGGTCATGGTCTTCAACTGCTTGAAGACCTCACATTTACACTTCTACTTCCAGGGACAGGAGATCAAGATTGCCTCCGCATACACATACCTCGAGGTTAAGTTTTCCTTTCCTCGCTTTAGTTTGAGACCTGCTATTCAGCCTAGGATCAACAAAGGGATGGGTTCCCTCACCCTGATTGAGAGATAGTGCTTTAGACACCACTTTTAGGACACCTCGTCCAAGTTATCCCTCCTGGATAATCTGGTTAGGCCTACTGTACTCTATGGCTCTGTTGTTTGGGGACCATCTCTCCTTGATTCTAACTGGGCCTCTTTTGAGTGTATACAGACTCTCCTCCTTCGACGTATCATCAGATGTCATCGTACCACCTCCCACAGCATCATCCTGGCTAAGTTCGAGGCTCATCCCTTTAGGTTGGGAGCCATCTTCGACCTGGTTTGGTTTCTTCACTGCCTACGTTGCTTCGCAAACTCTTCGAATGGCCGGAGTAGATACTTTTACCTCGCCTATTGCTCTTCTGTTGAGCTGGATAGATCTGACACCTCCTCTAGAGCTCGTTGCTGGTATGCTCAAGCCACTTCCCTTTTGGGTTCCATCGGGATTGATATTGATCGTCTACCCCCCTTTCAGTTTTCTTTGGACGCTCTGGCTCATCTTCTCCCCTCCAGACAAGAGTTGAATGAGCATGTCAGACTTGACATCTACAGGCAGTACATCATCTTGACCTGGACCAACCCTAGTGGGGGTTTACTTCCGAGGATGGCTTTTTATGCTAAGCACTTCTTACACATCTAGGATGGGATCATCGTTCGACCCAGATATTTATCACAGCGTTGGTGCTATGCTCTCCGGATCGCGCTGGGATCTTTCAGAGTCAGCTCTCACCGCCTGCGAGCACAAACTGATCATCACATTGACAGAGAGGGTCGTATTTGCAGTTTATGCACATTGTTTGAGATTGAGAGCGAGGCACATTTCATTTTTCGCTGCCCTATATACTATGAGATTAGAGGGAGATTCTATTGCTTATTCAAAGATTGCATCTCCTTCACTTCCTTCTTTTGCTACTCTAACCAGAGGTGTTTGGCACTCTATTTATGGGAGACGGTTCAGCTCCGTGACCATACCCTACAGCTTCTATTTCCCCAGAAGCTGGTGACCGAGCAGCTCATTACAGATTACTCATTCACTCCAGATCTGTGAGACCTCGCAGTGCTTCTACTCATCAGCGACAGACCACCAACAGATCACAGCGACAACTCCATACCCTTATTCTTCCGGGTCACTATCCTTTTGTGGTGGATTTCTTTCCGCTCAGGAAGGACCCCTAGTCCTTGCCCTAGTGGTTCTTTGTTTTCTGCTTCTTCTTGTTTGGTTCCTTGTTCTTTTTGTCGTTCCCCGACCACTGTTTGGTGGTCCGCTGGTTTCTTTCTTTTTGGCTGTTTGTTTCCTGTCCCATAAACCCTTGTTGGTCTTCTGTTGGACATTAATAAACTTATGTTATCTTATCTTATCTTATCACGGGATTGCTTTGCTTAAGGAGTCTAGATTCTCCAAAGAACTCTAAAGGCTACCTATTGATAAGAATTGAAAAAGAAGTTGAGGTGACACAATTCATCTCTTCCTTAGCTAAATTGGTCAAACATGATTAACCCAATCACTACAAAAGCTAAAAGCTAAAAGAACTTTATGCAAAAAGGTCCATTTGAAACAATCATAAGCATTGTATTATATTAACATTACCATCTCCTTAGAAGACATCATAGAGTTAATAGCCTTAGTTGCAATATTTATCTTGTCCAAAATTTTGCCTACCAACAACAAAGCCAACTTTCTCCTCTAAAGTAACCTATTGAGTCATTACTTGAGCCTATTTGCAACCAACGGAGTAATTATTTTATAAGTCACATAGCAAAGATGTTAAATTCTATAGCCCAGTTGCAGATTAACTACTAAACAAATTTCTCAGAATAGAAAAATAATTTTAATCTTTTTGATTTGTAATAGCCAATACTTTGGGCTATTTAACAACAATGAACAATAGAATAAAATTCACATGAAACCAATCACATAAACAAAATAGCACAAATATACCCAAGAAACCCTAGTGTGGAGAAAACCTGCAAACATGTGTTTATTTAGCTTTAGAAGTAAGAATTCATTACAAGATTGCCGCAACAATTATACAGAGATAATTTTAGCCTCACAATCCTCTTTCTCTACCCAAACACTTTCTCTCACGGAAACACCAACTTGTGCTAATTTAAAACTATATCCTGGCCTCAACACATGTGCTCCATTTATAAGTTTTCACTCCAAGAACACTCGTTGAGTTTAACTCCTATATTGAGACAGAAATTCCATATTTAGACATCTTGCGTAAATTATGCCTACAACAAAGAAACTATGATTTCTACCTAAACTTTGAAAAAAGTAAACTGAAGTTTAAACTTCCCCATGCATGCTAAAAAAAACAAGGAAGGTGTTCTACAAAAAACCTATCTTAACCCTGAAATATACAAACTTTCCCTTCATCAAGGCCTTGGTCAAGATTTGTGCAACCTGCTCGTATGTAGGAATGTATAGGAACTTCATTGTTCCCTTCTGCACATAATATCTAATGAAGTGGTGCTTGATCTCAATGTGCTTTGACTTGTCATGAAACACTGGATTCTGAGAGAGTTTCATAAAAATCCAATTCTCAAAATAAATGACTGTTAGACCTAGTTCCTGATCAAAAAGCCAAACTAGAAGTTTCTGAAGCCAGATAGCCTCACATGGAGCCATACCGGTTGCCATAGACTCAGCCTCTACAAAACGCTGGGCAAATTGCCTTCTGTTTCCTACAGTAGCAAGAGATGACTCCAGATCCCAAACTAAAGTTGTACCCTGAAGTGCTTTTCCTTTCAACTGTACTACCTATCCAATCTACATTGGTGAACCCTTCGAGCTTCACTCCATCATTCTGAATATACCTCATCCCATAATCAACTGTGCCTCAGAGATGACTCAAAACATGCTTCAGACTACCTAGTGCAATCGCTTAAGCTCTAGCATAAACTGACTGAGTGAGTTAACTGCGAAATAAATATTTGGCCTAGTGTTGACCAAATACATAAGAGAACAAATCAAATGTCTCTATAAAGTCGAGTCCACTGCCTCTGATTTGGAAGTATTGATCTTCTTCTAGTTGTCACAAGTGGCATGGAGATGGGCTTAGAATCCTCCATCCTAAATCGCTTCAAGATCTCATTTGTGTACTTTCCTTGTCCAAGGAAGACCTCTCCCTCTTTCTGCCACAACTCCAATCCCAAAAAGTGTTGTCCTCAAGTTTGCATTCCCCAAAATTGGGGCAACCCTACGCAATTCTTAACGTTTGGTAGAAGTTTTCTCTAAGGGTGTTGATGTGTTGTAAGAAGTTCTATTTGACAGGATCAGTTATCCCTTGGTTCTTGTTCGTTTTTACTTCTTGCAAACATCCAGTCTTTTTGTCTTTCTTTTGCTTTGCTTTGCGTCTTGTTTTTGGTCTTGTTGAGGTCGTAGTCTTGTAGGTTGGTTTTTGGACAGTTCGTACCTCCTAAGATTAAGAATGGTCTTTTTCTCGTCAGGTGAATGAAACGAAAACTTATTTTGTATGAGAAATAGGTTTTTAACTCTATTTTTAAATTTTGCGTCATTCTGCGAAGTTTTGCTTTAGAATTTTAATGATAGCATGATTTTTATATCATATCTGCATATCGAATTGTTAAAATTTTTAAAGTCGCATATAAAATTATGAAGTTTTCTCGTTATTCAATCAAACAATGATGAGAAGAGTTTCTATTCTAAATATCGATTATACTTTACACATTTTAAAATCGACTTTCTTATTTTAAAAAAAAAGGGTCTAAATAAACATTGATTTTAAAATATATAAACATATGTTTTTCTTTATACATATATGATGGTATGATTTTAAAATTTTAATGACTAATTTTTATATATATATTTCGATATATATATACAAACGGCTTTATAAAATAAGTAATTAGTTTTTTTAAAAAGGGTCTAAAGTATAATTATATCTTTCAGCATATATGTCTTTATGCGGAATAACGATGTATGGTCATTTTAATTATAATTCTTTGACTTAAGATTTTAAATCTTATAATATAACGTTTTATAAAACTATGAGTCTATAAAAATCGCGGCTGGGAGTCTCACTTAAAACTTAGCATATACAAAGCATATGTATATTGAAATGCGGTAGTTTCCTAAGCCCTGCGACTCATATATAAAATGGCATTGATTTTCCATAAGATAGCATATGTTATGAGCAAATGACATTATGCGGTTTCATCCACCAAAGGCGTTGATTATTCCAGCCAACGCATATTCCTTTCTTCATTTAAAAACTGTGGCGTGATCTTTTAATTGAAGGCGTCGTTTTCTATTAAAAAGGTATATGAAGTATGGCATTGCTTATAACCAAAATACATTTTGCCCAACCCACGTACACTTAAGAAATAAAGCGTGGTTTTTATATGCTTAAGCGTATGCATATAATTTCAAATACATATCGTGCGGCATGTTTTCTTTCCTTTGAAACCACAGATAACTAATAGTTATCGGGCGTTTGAGCTTTACCAAAGTAATACATGCAACCCGTCAATACATGGTGGCGTTTTTTTGTAAAGAATGCATGAACGTTTTTCATTAAAACGTTAATACTCCTCTACCACAGGCTGCGATAACTCAGCAAGGAAATAGTGGAGTCTTTCAACCGTTTGCCTCCACAAATTGGTGCG